>OX101727.1:21933461-22038401 GCA_944452665.1 Stenoptilia bipunctidactyla
CTCACAATAGGTCTAAGTGGTACATCAGTCTTGTGCACTTTAGGTAGCCCATATAGTTTTGGAGGTTTTGCATAAGCTGGGATAAGTTTTGTCACATCCAAATTCAACCATTCTCTGTGTTTTTGTATTAAATCAGATGTTTTCTTCATAATTCTAGAGGTAGGGTCATAGTTTACCTTTTTATAAGTTGATTCATCTGACAAGAGGTTTGTTATTTTGTTGTTGTATTCAGATGTATCCATCACAACAGTGGCGTTTCCTTTATCTGCACGAAGGATAGTTAACTCTTTATTTGTGCGTAAGTTCTTTAATGCAAATCGTTCTTCTCTAGTAAGATTTGAGTTCGGTAATTTACATCGCCTCAAAATGCCAGAAATATCTTGACGAATGCTTTCCGAATTTCTGGCATTTTGAGGCGATGTAAATTACCGAACTCAAATCTTACTAGAGAAGAACGATTTGCATTAAAGAACTTACGCACAAATAAAGAGTTAACTATCCTTCGTGCACCACTTAGACCTATTGTGAGCCAAATTGACACCCCAACTTACAGGCTTGCCCAACATATATCAGGTGTACTCTCACAGCTGAGAGGTAAAACAAGTGCATATGTAAAGGATTCTTACCAATTTGTTAGTGATTTAAAACATCTCAAGATTGCTAACAATGAAACTATGGTTAGTTTTGATGTCAAGTCTTTGTTTACATCATTACCTGTCAAAGACTGCATTGAAATAGTAAAGAAAAAGCTAACTGATTCAGATTTGCCTGTTGAATATGCAGAATTATTAGAAGTTTGCCTGACATCTGGCTATTTTATGTGGAACAATGAATTCTACCTACAAATTGATGGTGTCGCCATGGGCTCCCGGTGTTCCCTGTAGTTGCTGACATCTACATGGAAGATTTCGAAGAGCGTGCTCTCCACCTGGCACCAGTCGTGCCGAAGATCTACAAGAGGTACGTTGACGATACTTACACTATTTTACCTCAACACAAAGTAACTGCATTTCTTAACCACCTTAACTCCTTTAACAATAAAATACAATTTACTATGGAATTAGAACAGGATAATAAGTTAGCCTTCCTTGACGTTTTAATTACACGGAATCCAAATGGTACACTCGGTCATACTGTTTATAGGAAACTCACTCATACTGACCGATATTTAAATGGGAGTTCCCACCACCACCCGAGCCAATTACTCGCCGTAGGCTCCTCTTTGTTTCAGAGAGCACATGGAATCTGCGATCCCCAGCACATTGATGATGAACTGAAACATGTTGTCAAAGTGCTTCGTCAAAACGGCCTCAAACCACCTCGTCACCGCCGCAGTGACCACGTGAAGCCGCAGACAGTCGAACGAAGACCTGCATTTTTAACTTTTGTGAAGGGAGTTACCGATAAAATTTCAAAAATTCTTAGGCGCGCTTCCATCAAAACAATATTTAAACCAAACTCAAAAATTAGTCAACATCTTCGCCCAGTTAAATGCAACATCCCTTTACAAGACCCAGGTGTATACAAGATTGACTGCGGCTGTGGGCTTTCCTACATTGGTCAAACTAAAAGAAGTGTATCAACCCGCGTTAAAGAACACATAGCTGACATTAAAAACCGAAGAGTAACCAAGTCTGCAGTTTGTGAGCATTCCATAGACAAGCCCAACCACTACTTAAGGTTTGACTCTGTGAAAGTTCTATCTAGGGAGACACATTATATACCTAGAATGATCAGAGAAGCCATTGAAATTAAAAAGCACCCTGATTTCAACAGAGAAGATGGTTGGAAACTATCACCAGCATGGGACCCTATTCTCAAAGATATTAAGTCAAACATCCAGCAAGCAGCACGACCTGAAACTCGAGACACTGTCAGCTCATTTTGTGTTAACCCTGAACGCTACGCTCGAAGACTGAGAAATAGATGGAGATGATGTATAACTTTTTCCACTATCAATCTGACGCCTGACACCTCAGTCGCTCGTGACCACGGGGTCTGCAAAGACACCGAAACGTCGAGTTAAAATGTGAAATATAAATTATACGCGATTAATCCGGTAAAAAAGTAGTTTTATTTAAATTATGAATCGTGAAAACTTAAGACAATACTATATCAATTGAGAGCTTCAGCATACACGAGATTATAAGTGAGCCCGACGGAATATGAACATAAAGTTTCCTTGGACTACTCACGCTAAAGCTACCATGTAAAAAACAACTCACGCTAAGATTGACGCCAGCAACGCCTAGAGTCTGACCTTGTGCCTTATTTATTGTCATAGCGTAACATAAAGCTACACTTTACTCTCTTAAACTGAAATGGAAAATTAATAATAATAAAAATAAAATCCCCAGATAATCACACCAACTAAATGGGCCCAAAGTAAGCATAGCTTGTGTTATGGGATACCATGTAGCGAACTAGGGGGAACCTAGAATATAAATACATAAATAGATAAACACCCAGACCCGGAACAGTTTTTTTTCTTGTTCCGTGCGGGAATCGAACCCGCAACCACTGGCGTCTGAGGCAACCAGGTTTACCCCATCGCCAAAGTGGTTGTCATTGTTTGGAATCAAATGAATTCTAGGTATCAAAACACATTCCCCAGCACCAAAACCGGTTAAAATTTCTGCCTTAATTATGTGAACACTCACAAATAATCTCCGCTTTATCACTATTCCTAGAAATGCCACATACAGGATTTTCTGTGCGATCAAGATCGATAGGTATTTTAAATGTATGTATGTATGTATATGCTGTTTTTTCTTCTGGTAACAATGTCGCTGCTATTAAATAAAACACTTTTTAACAGAATAGGTATATTTACATTCTAAATTTTAACTTGTACGCGATAAATCCGGTTAAAAAGTGTTTTATTTAATAGTATGAATCGCAAAAACTTAAGACAATATAATGTCGCTGCTATTCCTGCTATTCCTAATAGAATTTCTCCCAAAGTATTATTAACACTATGGCAGACACGGTCAAATAACAATTTTTGCTTGGACGTCATATTTGATACTCTGTTTTCCAAAGTTTCTAATAGTGCTGCAGGATTATAGTTAGTTTCTGCAGCGTACTCCCTATTAATACGTTGGAATAACAATCAACACTGATTTACGGCTAAGCTCAAATATAAAATCTATACCACAGTACAGAGATCAGTCAGGTAGATATCTATATGGTCTACGCCTCATAAAAGTAAACCTAAGCATCTACCTAATTAGAAAAAAACTCGATAATAGAAAATAAAATACTTACCTAGCTTAATGAATCTATTTCTTATGATAACTAATCTAAACTCAATAAATAAGCAAAATCCCTAAAAACTAATATCTATACGAATGACTATTGTATGACCTCTTGTCACTACAATAGTCTCTCTCCATCTTTATCATACCTCCAAATTTGACAAACGTGACATCAGATGGTCTTGTAACCTCTGGTGTTCTGTCGACCCCATAAGGGATACAGGCGTGACGTTATGTATGTATGTATGACTAATCCTATCTTACAGTATTATAAAATAACCTACGGTCACCACGTATTGTACACATAATACTATATATACTTTAAAATTAAAACCTATACTTAGGTACGACTCATAGAAATACAACTAAATAACTCTGCCTTAAACTGTACTCAGTAAAAACTAAAAAGAATAAAAAGGTCGCACTGAAAAGCACGGTTTATAATTGCAAGTAGCAGTTATAACATACAATTTATATAGAATGCTAATAAAAACGAACGCTCGCCACTTGACTTGATACGTTCAAATCAAATTTCAAAAAACCATCCTTATATACGTAGCGATCCGTGGCGAATGCGCGACACACGTGTGTTGCGGACGGTCCAAGCCAAATTCAACCTTTTATTGCATAACTTAGTGAACTGCGTATGAAGTTACCAACAAACTTATTATTTACGGTAAGTACAGTACTCGGCTCTAGGGATCGAACCGCTAAATTAAGTTTGTTTTTTATTAAGCTACTAGCTGTGACCCGCGACTTCGTCCGCGTGGATACCGTTTATTAGAGTTGGATAAATACTATTATTATATCCTCCTTGAAGTTAAAACTTACCTTATTCTAAATTTCGTCAAAATCGACTCAGTAGTTTAGCTGTGAAAGCATTACTGATAGATAAACAGACAGAATTACTTCAAAAACTGTTACAACAAAGCAGTGATCCGCAGTTTCACCTAGGTTTTGTGAAAAAGTATAGGTAGGTAGATTCTGTCTGTATATTACATAGATGATGCCTGCGACTTCGTCTGTATTGAAGTAGTATTTCGAGTAGGTTATTTTCTTCTCCATGGTCCTAACTATCTTTAATAACAAAAATAAAAATGAAGAATCTTCGCCCATATAATATGTATAACTCCTAACCACAAACATAGGTAGGTAACTATCTATTAAGTACATTACAAAGGCACAAAGCGTTATAAACAAATCGGGTGCCAAAGTGCCTTAAATTTTAATATTGTGTTAAGTTTTCGCGATAGATTTTGCTTGGTGGTAGGATCCCTTCTGGGTCCGCCTGGCTAGCGACCACCCTTTATATAAAGTCTGCCGCCAAATGTTACCGCTCCGGCGGTAATGTGTTCCGGCAATATTGTATAAAGAGCCAGTTCCTTCCTAAACCCGTGTGCTTTCATCTTCGACCTCATCGTCACTTACCATCAGGTGAGATTGAGGTCAAACGCGGGTTTAGTCACTTATAAAAAAAAAAAAAAAAAAAAAAAAAAAAAAAAAAAAAAAAAAAAAGCTATTATGTATGACTATTAAATAAAACACTTTTTAACTGGATTTATCGCGTATATTTACATTTTAAATTTTAACAGTCGCTCGTGACCACGGGGCCTGCAAAGACACCGAAACGTCGAGTTAAAATGTAAAATATAAATTATACGCCATTAATCCAGTTAAAAAGTGTTTTATTGAATGCCTTCAATTTTACTTAATTCATGCAATATCTTCATTAATTATACTTAGCTTATTGTTATTCTAGGTAAAGCTAAGTAGTTTTTGCGTGAAAGAATAGCAAAAATCCATCCATCCAGCCATTATCAGTGTACATACAGTACTACCTATAGTTATGTATGGCTGCTTTTCACTGCCAAACGGCTAAGCCAATATTAATGTGATTTGGTATAGTAGTTAACGCATACGTTACCTTTTATTCCGAAGAAATCTACGGTTTCTGACTTCCACTCTTTCTTGACTCTGTATGTAGTTATTATCTTGGTGGTAGGATCCCTTCTGGGTCCGCCTGGCTAGCGACCACCCTTTATATAAAGTCTGCCGCCAAATGTTACCGCTCCGGCGGTAATGTGTTCCGGCAATATTGTATAAAGAGCCAGTTCCTTCCTAAACCCGTGTGCTTTCATCTTCGACCTCATCGTCACTTACCATCAGGTGAGATTGAGGTCAAACGCGGGTTTAGTCACTTATAAAAAAAAAAAAGAAGGCAGTACATCAAGCGTTACAAATCTGTCAAAATTTTTTACTTGAATTTGAACTCTATGCCCTCGATAATAAGTTAAAATTGGTTGGGGAAATTTGACAGGTAATGTAACGCTTGTTCCTTCTGTACCTACCTATATTAAATCGCGCAAAAGCTTGCGCTCGCCTCCCGCCTTTTTATACCCTACCGCCGCGAGCCGCGTCGAGCGCGGCAACCGTTACGCAAAAATAATCCCTATATCATTCAGTATTCACGCGCGATGGGTTATTACTTATTAGCGTAGGTATTTCATGTTTAAGTTTGGTGTTTCTATACCGATTTCTATGATTCTTTTTTTATTGAATAGGTAATAATGTTAATTTTTTTTAATTAGGGATGAGTGAGAGTATTATAAACGTAAGAGTAAACAAATATAATCAGAAAGCTCCGAACTGCTAAGCTATCGGGATTTACACGTGTTATTGTGAGTCAACCATCAAATATAGACATGTACTGTTGTGGGATATTTTTTATATAATTTTATGAAGAATATTTCTGTCATACATGATTTCTATTTAGCTTTAACCATTAAGGCTGCACACGCGACGGAAGCTTAAAAAATGAAGTAACTTCTCCCGTTTTTCCAACATTTCCCTTCACTGCTCTGCTCTTATTGATTGTAGCGTGATAATAAGTATACTATAACCTGCCCAGGAGTATGAAGAATAATTTTACCAAGTTTCGTTAAAATCCGTCGAGTAGTTTTTGTTTCTATAAGGAACATACAGACAGACAGACAGACAAAAATTTTACTGATTGCATTTTTGGCATCAGTATCGATCACTAATCACCCCCTGATAGTTATTTTTAAAAAATATTTCATGTACAGAATTGACCTCTCTACAGATTTATTATAAGTATAGATAGATAGATTGCATAGCTTTTATTGCAGGCCTTGAGCAATGGGACCGAATCCAGAAATTCCGTAACGAAAAATACCTAACACCCCCCCTCCGACCGGCACAGATTATAATTGCATAAGTTGATAAAAAATGCTATTCAATAGCTTTACCCCGGCAGTCTCCGAGTGCCACACGTCTTTTTGTTTATACTTTTCCGGGATAAAAAGTACTCAGTGTGGTGCCCAGGATAGTAAACAATAATTATACCAAGTTTCATCGTAATTGAACCGGTAGTTTTTTGCGTGATGCCTGAACAAACAGACAGACAGACAAAAAAATTAGTTTGTCGGCCTAGTAACACCATTATTTTTATATTGCCATTATTTTTTTGATATTTTAAATGTACAGAATTTTTACTTCTACAGATTTTTTTAACCCTAGTTTTATCACAATTTTATTTATTTGTTCTTTTTTTTTACATAGAAGAGGATTAATAAATGTTTGTCATTTACTTAAATGTTATTTTATAAAATGTAATATTAACTATAAATAGGAAATATTGGTGAAATATGATAAAAGTGTCATTTTCATTTTTAAACATTATAAATAAAGATATTAACAATGAATATTCCATTATTTGATTGTATTATACATCAGAGATGTTGCGTACCAAATATCTGCCATATAACTCACGCAACAACAAAGTTAAAGATTTTTGCAGTTTGACACGGCGGCGGCACAGTCGCGACATTCGCGACTATCTGTATGCCGTGCGCATGCCGAGATCGAGGCGCCTAGGTATAGCTCGCGATTCCTCCGTTTGTATGAAGTAGGAATACTGCAATATAATATTGCCATGCCTAAACACAGAGATAAATTTCAAACATTATAGGTATGGAATAAAATTGGATTCAAATTGAAATAATGAGTCGTGACAACTTAAGATAATAATATGATGAAGTACATATACTGGAAATTCTTTCTTTTTATAAATAACTAGTTGATTTTTGTGGCTTACCGCGTCAGTTCTAATGCTGTAGGTAGGGATATCGAAATAAAAAAGTATTCAGGATAATAAACCTATTTGCGCACTTTCATCGTCTTTTGATTTTAAAGAGTGTTAAAGAGTTGATATTATTAGTGTGAAATAAATAAACCTAAATAATTGGAAAATTATAGTCTCAAAATAATAATTAAAACATTGAAATAAAATACTTGTGACGAAGAAGATAATGTTACTTTTGTCTCAAATTGCTCATTGTATTTTTATTTATTGTAATAATTCGATTATGTTATAACGTTTTTTATTCTTTACAATAATGACGGAGGTGTGGATACACAAAAATCTAGCAACCATCTTTCAAACCAATATCAATCTTATTGTACTCCCGTATCGTACGAAATACATTCGAATTACAATAGATCTTATATTCTTATTTCAAACCCAATACTCAAAATACCATCATCTCTAAGAAAATTAGAACTTATCTAATTTACATCGTCTGAATTAGTATCACGATCGAAAATACTCAATAATAATGATTTTAAAAACTAAAGTCTATAGAAACTAAATCTATACAAAATTAGGGATTATATTTGTTGTTGATTGTCTTATTGCACTTTTGTCCCTAATTCATCCCGACCAAAGTATTTTCGTAACAAAAGATAGTCTGATGTCCTCACGCAGGTCCAGCCTTTGGATTAACCGAATTTTAAAAAAACATTCCAGTTTTTTAGGCGTGAAAGTGTAAATAACAGCCAGACAGACAGAGACACTTTATCATTTATTACATGAAAGTACTAAAATGTTAATATACGGCAAAATATGTTCAAAATGGTTAAAGTTCTACACAAGAGAACTGGGACGTTTCAAGATCTGAGTTCCATATAGTTTAGTTTTGAAAACGCACCTTCAAAACTGTTACCCAAGCGTAACAACGTTCGAGTTAGTTTCCAAATCACTTAATTTCGTAACTTTGTGGTACTTCTGTTCTTGTATCGAAAGTTCTCTAATACTATATTTTTTAGAGGAAGTATTGATGTTTGCTTTTTATTTGAATAATAAAATGCAGGAAATGTAATTTGGACATGCAAAAAACAATTACAGCTTCGTCCAAACAAGATATTACTTATTTACGGTTTAATGCATAGATGAATATAAGTACTAAAGTATAGATGACCGTCTCGCGGTTTTTGCACTTTAGCGCCACACAGTATCCACTCAAGGAACCTTTTTGACCAAAACAACCCTAGAATGCAGCCCGGGCGTACCGCCACTTTCAAATTTTTAGAAATTCGTAGTACCAGTTATTAGTATTGTGCAAACTGCGCAATACTAATAAGTTGAAATAAACTGCACAAAGCATGATGCTATGCGAGTTGGGGGTAAAAAAAAATATGCATCTCAGACAACTATTTATTTTTTCTTTATTATTTGTGTTTGATATAATAATTATAGGCCATAGATTTATTCGGGTCGTTTTTGTCAAACTCAATGCTTTTGCCACACAAATTGTTCACCTCCTTGCACCAGTCATTCAAAATCAATGCAATTCCATTTCTTAACTCACTATCTCACTAGAAAGTCAGCATCCTATGAAAAAATATCACTTCACAAAAGTAAAATCTTTGATTTGAGATCGTAAAAACGCGAGGGGTGATTACTCCACTCAACGTACTTTGTAGAAAACACTAACAAAAGAATTCAGCGACAAAAAACACACAGAAAAATAAGCAAATGCAACGAGTGCAAAAATGTTATTGGTTGAATACTATACTATAAATACGCTGCCTGGTACTATAGATATATCGATATCGAACGCAGAAAAAAATACAAAAAGTTCCAGTAGTGCACGGCGCGTAGCGCTAGTAGTAATAGTATTTTGGTATTTGTATGGAAGACAAACTAGCATGGTTTAATGAAAAGCTGGCCGACGTTATTTGTAATTATGATAATAAGTAAGATAATCATGGGAGTGACAGATTAACGGTTTTGGCCAAAGATGGAAGAGTTCTCAGCAATTATTAAGAATGAGCAAAATAAATGTATCGTGCTAGAAGTCTATAAACTTGCAAAATCATTTCCCATTATCACGCCTCGAATCAAAAGCCTACCGGAGCCTTAGGCTGCAAACTGGAAGATTTTTTTTAGTTCTTTACTATAACTTTTATTCTACTTATTTTCGAGTAATAATTTTTACATATTTGAACTGTTCTTACAAAGTCCTTTCATTTGATGCCCACATGAAACTATAAAGAAATTTTTTTTTAGTTCTTCTCTCTAAGTCTCTCTAAGTCCCCTGATTTGTTTTGAATTATTGAAAATTAAAATTACAGCTAAATAGTAGTTATTTACGTACTTTTATGTATAATGATCTGTAAATCTGTGCAGCGATATATGTTTGATAAAGATGCCGATTGTAAGGTGCGAGATATGTAGACTTAGAACAAGTCGGGTCGAAGACAAAAAGCGAACATTTATAGCTCAATTTCCACTGGATGAATATGGGTTAGTTCATTTGCGAATTTTAATACACTCTACGTCAATGTATCTTATAATTTATTGAATTTCAGAACATATTTTAAATAAAAACTGTATTAATATGTTTTACGTAAAAAATAGCGTAGGTAGTGCAATTTTTTATCGACTATCGATTATTCCCTTTTTCTATCAGTGCTATTTATAATGAAACTGAAAAAATGTTTCTCCCTTTTTAACTGTCCTCCACATTTATTTATTTATTTACCCTTTATATAAATAAAAAATACAGAACAAAGAACAAATAAAAAGAAAACAATGTATAAAGGGCGGCCTTATCGCCAGGAAGCGATTTATACCAGGCAACCCCAGTACAAGAAAATGTTTATGTAGATGGAGCTTTAACAAAGGTAAGTTCTTAGAAAAACAAAACTATGAATAACAAAATTTACAAACATAATTTACAACATTTTTAACACATTTAATTTCATTAAAGTCAGTTCAGCGACTGAGCTATCACAAATAGGAAAATAGTTTATTTGCATTAATGGTATTGATATCTTTTATTCATTTTACTTTGTAGGTGCAAACGACGACGGGTAAAAATAACTGTTCAAAATAACTTGGCCTATGTGCCTATAGAGGAATTACATCACTTAAAATATTTGTAGAAAGCATTTTCGATCTAAAAATTTTAAACAGAAAAAGTCAGAACATAGAAGAAATGCTGTACCAAGTACCGGACTTACGGCCGAGCCCCTGAGCGATGAAATATTGAGTGACTTTCCTCTGCATTTACCTTAAAAAGCTCCAGAAGACCAACACCTACCGTTTAATGTCACCAATCTTTCAATATGTTCAAAAGGTTTGTTGCAGTTTCTTTTACGTTGTATTATTTATGATAGATGCTAGACGAAAGGTAAGGTACATATGATATTATTATGAATGCGACAATATTATTTAGATTTTTTACATAAAGAATCTCATTGAAAAATAACGATGAATAACGACGCAGCAACTAAATTAAAAGGTAGAACAACTTGCTTTTATTGTAAAGTACTGGATAATAGTAATTATATTTCGCCACTCCATTCTTCAGATATAATTAACCAGTACAGTTTGTAGACAGATTAACGCGTACTCTTTATGTCCCTAATTTTAATTTTTGACTTGGTTGCACAAGCCATTGTCGCAGACAGACTAAAGTAACATCATGATGTCTCCGATGCGACAGCCGGAATTATGTGCTCCTTCCCACTTATTTTCGTAGAATTGTTAATTTAAACATATGGCAATATTAACAGTACGTAGATCAAACCAAAGTTAAAACGCGATTCCATGTTGGAGATAGCTTATCAGGATTTTTTTATTTCTTTCACCTTTCGCACCATTCTAAGATAGTAATGGTGTTCCGCTGCAGAAAACTTTTGAATCATGAAGCTCCATCCAACCACCTGTTAGTAGATGTTCTGTAACCACTGCGCTGATTTTTGAGTTTGGTAGATTTTCACAGGTGCAATAGGTATTATGTTTTTCGACCTTCTTCTGGACAAAGCATGTTCAACCAAGTAGAAACGTCGGGATATAGTGGTGTTAATCTACCTACAAAAAAGATTTCGACCTGATAACATATTTGTGAATAAGACATCATAACCCATTCCATTTTTGTTGCAGAACCTTCGGAATCAATACACCCGAAGAGCAAATTCAAGAAGTTGTTAATTTAGCGTTCAATATTATTTTTTAGTTACTATATTGTACTTTTTTTAAATAAAATAAATAATCATTTTTATTTATGTTTTTGTTTGGGCGTTTCCAGGCTGATGATAATCGTGATCAATCTCATTGTATTGATAATACTAGCCATCCCTATTTTTTGGTCCATGTCGGCAATATTGATTTGTTGACGTTTTAGTTAGGTTCGTTGGTTTGGCACTGAACAGATCCATGTGTATCATAGATTGGCATTGTTTTTTCTTTACTTTGGATGTCCTGTCTCTTAAAACTTAATCACTACTTGCTCAGTGTCTGAATACAGCAATTCTATATGGAACGATGGATCGTCAGAGTCTCTGGTATCGCTGTTTCCTACATTGATTATGAATCTATCTAAATTTTTATTTTTTTATTCATTTTCGAATACGAAAATTCCAACATCTCGATTAACAAAACTACCAACAAACAACCGTTCGATTGACAACAGTGACATCAGAAAAACGACTTTGACATTTATTGACTGCCTTAAAAAAAGTTTGCAAAAATCCCCAGTGTCTACTTTCGTAAGCCAGACTCTTGTAGGTAGGTAGTAAATACATATTAAATTAAACTACGTAAAATATTGCGTAAAACGGAATTTGTCTTGAAATCTCTTTAAAAATAATTATGGTAGGACAACTGTGAGAACAGTCTGTTTAAACCTACTGTAGCAAACTTAATTTACAAATAAAACACGTCCTCTAATACTAAGTAACTAACACTTAAATTACTTTGACATTCTGGAATCTTGAATTTAGCTTTTGTAATACTTTCACAGAAATAACGGTTATCTTTTTAGATGAATTAATGCTAGATGTTTTCTTGCCACTGTAATCAGATGTGCTATTTTCACTTGTCAAATTTACTACTGTTGGTGTTAGAAAGTTAAAACAACGATAACTTCTGTCTTAAATAAACTCACTTTGATATACCACCTAAGTATTCTTTGAAGTCGGTGCTTGCCCGTAGAAAAGGAAAACAATATATTCCCTGTTAATAAATAAACTCTTGTTCTAGAAGTAGATGTATTTAAATTAGTAACGTAAGCATAATTTACTGATTAGAAATAATAGGAAATTTAAAGTAAGGGCCCAGCAGGTAACCTTCGATAAACAGTCGAATCGACAAGATAAATATTATTTTGTTATTTTATCCTATTATGTAAGCTAATATGCGCACCATAATAGATAGAATTACTCGATTTGATACCATGATTAAGACCACAGAACCGAATATGTCATAATCTTAATAAATTACATACACTAAATACCATATTCTAAGAAAATATCGACAAAAGGCCCGATTAATCGTTGTCGACGGTAGCATGCTAGCCCCGCTGGTAACAATATAGCTTCTCTAAAATATTTAACGTAAAGGACAAAATAGCTTTTTCTTTAAATAATTGTAAAAAGTTTAGCGTTATGGACTTACTTATTTTTTTTATCATCAGCCAGATTGTTTTTACAGTAAAATCTATTTTTACCAGATCAATTCATGTAAAGGACATCATTATTAAATATGTCCAAATTCTAAATATACCGTTGGATAGAGCGTAAAAATTGCAATCGAACGTTGGGGTTTAGTGTTTATTAAATATTCCAATTTGGAAACATTAGGTAGGTACCTTTGGTATGTTTGACGACGTTTCAATTCTTTGCACATAGGAAAAGCCAGAAAAAGGACAAAGTGATGAAAAACCTCAGATTACAAAACTCTGAATGAAAAACATAAATAAACCTAAGCCATAAAAAGAAAAAGTTAAATGGAATGAACTCCACAACATTTTATTGAAATTTTGATTAACGGCATCCCAAAAAGACTAGATGCAGTTTAAAAGCTGAAAATAATCCTTTGGGGCCTTCCGCCATAAAATATAATAAAATTGTTGGGTCCTTTCCGCACGTAGGCATGCTGTGTTCAATATACTTAATAATAGTAAACATTTATTTTCAAGTAACAGGAGTCCTTACAGATTGTTTTAAAGTAACTCATATATTATTAAACAAACATTTCAATAATATTATTTAAAGAACATGCGTTTAACTTTTAAATTATCCAGGATTCAAAAATAATTACATGAATTTAAAAAATTAAAAATAAGTAAATAGCAAAGTCAATCAAGGGGATAATAAGTTTAAATCACAAGAAATAGAAAAATAAAGCATCATAAGAAAAAAATAAAAAAAACAGCCTTTAAAAATTAAAATGTAATAAACAAGTCAAATAAGTAGACATTACATGAAACTCGACATAATGATGCGTGCTAAATTCATTTGTGTGTGTAATGTTTATAATTTATTTTATTAAAATGATTTTAATAAATTATTGGCTTTTAATATCCAAGCGTTTTACATATCTACCAACTTCCATCGCGCGCGCAGTAGATAGTGATTACTCCATAGTGATTAGGTACTCAACGTTTCTTCACAAACATAAATCCCAAATTTTATGAAAATCATATCAGGTTTCGTTATTTCATATCGAATCAAACGCTTTCCTGTAAGTATTTCAGTTTACAACAACTTGTGAATCACGCATTTACAGGGATTCCTCTAAACAAAAGACAAATGAAGATTTGAAGTTCTTTTATTCATATAATTATATGAAAACATTGGACTGAAGCCTTAGAAAACATTAAATTTTAATAAAAATGGAAAATTAATTCTACTAAATAAATTGCCTGGCTTCAGTAAACTTTAGGTTTGAAAATTTTGTTTATTTTACTCAGATTAACAAGGGGAATATAGTTTCTATATTATTCACAAGAAGTCTTAAACTTATTGCTCAGGGTGGTAAAGTACAATGAAATAAATCAAAATTAAAAAACCTTTTTAAAAGCAAGCTTTTATTTAAATGCACTTAAAAGAAAAGTAATACCAAGACTTTTACTGTAAACTTAAAACGTCATTTCACATTTGACAGTTATTTTTTTCTTTTAAGTGCATTTAAATAAGAGCTTGTTTTTAAAAACTTTTTTATTTTAATTTATTATTTACTTTCTAGTTGTCTGAAAAATGAAAATGAAAAATTGTATTCATCTTAAGACCATCGAATGGCCGCTTAATGACGTCACAATTTTGCACTTCCGCTTTAACAAGGTGTTGATAGTTATTGAATGACATATTACAGTAGACCAAGAGAAAAAAAAGGCGGGGGAAAAAAACTCTTGGCACTCTTTTTCAGTCAGGATAATACGAATTAATACAAATAGGTACAGTACATATTGATCATGACATGAAAAAAACAAACACAAGACAGCTTATTGTAAGAGAGAGCCAATGTCATGCCACAACTAAATTACTTACATAGTAGGTGCATTGAGCAATGGATGCACAGCACGAACATGACAAACTGGGACCAGAGTATTTAAATAAGAATGGAATAAAATAGTCATACTAATATCATCAAAACGACCTGGCACCGCTAGCAGCACCCGTTCACGAGTATAATGCAAGCACCAGCCATCACCCTTTTCAACCATATTTTAGGGAAGAGAGTGACCCGATGCTACCACTAGCAATTCCGCCTGAGGAAGCATGATGCTTTTGCTGTTGTCTTGACAAAAAAATAAGTGAGTGGAACAGTTACCAGTATGCCACATGTCATACTGCACAGCCATGCCGTAATAGTATATTATGTAACAAGTGAGCGAAGTTATTAATCTCGGCTCATTATTAAGCCCTCGCCTGCGGCTCGGGCTCAAATCACAGCCTCGACTGTAATTAGCAACGCTCACGAGTTACATACGACGTTTTTCAACACACTTGTGAGTAAAAGACAGACATACGTGGTCATAAAATAACAAACACACTTCATAACAAAGCTGTGAATTGTGATTGAAAAAAGGCGCCGAACCTCGCGCATGCGCGTAGGTTTTTTTTTTCTGCAAATGTGTCAATGTCTGTATAGCATATTCAGCCTATTTTATGTGAAAATGTTTAATTTGGAGTGGTAAATGCAAATATTTTAATATTTTATAACAAATTATTGTAAATTGTGAACAATTTGTTTGATATACATATTTGTTTTACTAATATAAGTGGTATAAAACCTCTTTGTTGTTTCTGAAAATATTTAATGTATAACCCGGATCAATAAAATATGCTCTGTTTACTCTGTTAAAGGTACAATTCAACTTTGTAGGATTAATTATATTATGCACTAGGGTATAATATATTATGCACGCGTGACTTATAGCCCAGTTTATAGTTCTAAATTCAATAGAATAAAGCTCACTTTACGAGCAAGTGTGTTGAAAACAAAATTAATAAGTAATTAGAAACTTTAAAAAATATCCTGTTGTGCTTAATCCTATGCCTTTTTATCGTCTAAGTAATCTTTAGTTTTATAATAAGCTTTTCGAGAAAGAGTATTTTTAATAATTGATTTAAATTTATTGAATGGCAGGGATTGAATTGACTTCGGAATTTTGTTATACAAACGTATTAACATTCCAATAAATGATTTGCTGCTTTTAGCCAGCTTTAATTTAGAAAACGCTAACTTGTGGTCGTTCCTAGTCTTTAAAGAGTAATTTTTATCATGATTAACTTTCCTAGTTTTAAATTTATTACCATGTAAGGGTCAAGATACTAATCTCTTTAAACTTTTCTCCTAGAGATTCTCTATTTCCAAGTTTATACATTCCACGAATAGCACTTTTCTGCCATGTAAATATCGTGTCAATATCTGCGGCATTGCCCCAAAGTAGGATGCCTTAGGACATTATACTATGAAAATAACTATAATATATCAGCTTCGCCGTATTAACATCAGTCAATGAGCGAATTTTCTTTACCGCGAACGCTGCAGAACTAAGCCTATTCGCTAGCTGTGAGATATGTGCGCTCCATTGCAATTTAGAATCTAAGGTAAATCCAAGAAAAACAGTGTTATCTACTAGATTTAACCTGTTCCCATTAAGATGCACATCATACTCAACTTGTTTCACATTTGGTGCAGAGATTTATACATTTAGTTTTTTTATCATTGAAAGCTAGATTATTTATATTGAACCACTGCACAACATTTGAGAGAGCATTGTTTACATCGTCGTAGTTGATTTTCCGTCTAATAATTTTAAAAATTAACGATGTGTCGTCAGCAAACAGTAAAATCTCGTGATTGTTGCATATTACATTTATGTAGATTAGCAAAAAAAAACGGGCCAGAATTGATCTTTGACGCGCTCCCATTCTCACAATTCTCACATAAATTTTACTACATGTAGGTAGAATTGAAATTGGTCTAAAAATAAGTAGGGTCTGCAGTGCTACCCGACTTAAATAAAGGAATAACTTTACTATGCTTCATTAAATCAGGAAACTCCCCACTAATAATACAGTTGTTGAATATTTCAACAAGGCAAGGAGCTATTACATCTATAATTGAATTTAATATTTCAACAGATACGCCCCACAGATCAGTTGTCTTTTTAATATCAATTGTCTTAAATGTTTTAATAATATACACCGTGTCTATGGGTTTGAATTTGAAAGACACCTTGCACTCACTGACATGATTTTTGAGCAATGATTCAGCCGCCACAGTTTAGAGATTTAGTAGTTGAAACTGGAATTTCAGCAAAACAGTTCTCGAATGTCGTCGCAATATTTTCATCTATGTGGTGACTCGGAATGAACGAGTGAATGGGAATAAAGATTGAGGCATCGAGGCGCCCTCTCGTATCTCTGTTATGGCATTGACCGGTTGACAGCGCGTGCGAGTGGACGTGTCGACTCCTCTGACTAAGTACTGATTGTGTTTTATTTCACCCAGTGCTAGTAGAAATCGGCTGAACGCCACAACTGGCGACGAGGATAAATATGTGAGTACATATACTATTATTCTGCAAAAGCAGAACAAATGTGTTACTGTGTTTAAACTGGTCCATAATGAGCAATTTTTATATTTGATATGAAAAAAAAAAAAAAAGAGAAAGTGTAGATTAATATATTAATATTTATACTGACACTCTGTAAATTTATTTCAGAAAGTATTACAAAAGTCCCTTGACGCATAAAATTATTTTTAAAATAAATTTAAAGTGAATCTTACTAAGTGCCTTACTTTTATAATATGCTTTGAGTAATAAGCTTACTATCGTATCAATATCAAAATTCAATAATAGTTGTATCTAGAATCACAATTGTTCAATACTAGTTAGGTACAAAAAATTCTCATTGCATAAATGCAAATTTGCTCATTTTGGATAGATTGTTAATAGGTACATACTTATGAAAAGTTTCGTGTAAAATTCTATGGTTATACAGTTTCATCATTAAAATGAGGTTAAAAAATTACTCAATGATAAACTAATGTAAAATAACATGAATTTTGCAAAATGTTTTTCAACTCTGGTTACCTGAATTTGATCAAGTAATCAAAAGTACAAAAACCCTAAATTATCGTTTGGAATATTCATGAGTCATCGTGTTAATAACAACCCATTCGAAGTGTTTTTGTCAAACAATGTTAAAGTTGAAAACTTCTTAGTAACAATGGATAATTAACCCATTAATAAGAAATAAATAGATTAGTCTTGTAGAAACAATAAATATAAGCGATTTGCATTTAAGTGAATTGATAATTGATAAATCAGGTTGCCTGTATCAATCAATTTATGCAAATAAAATGTTTCTATGAGATTGTACAATGATGTTTTTGTCAAACAATGTTAAAGTTGAAAATTTCTTAGTAACAATGGATAATCAACCCATTAATAAGAAATAAATAGATTAGTCTCGTAGAAACAATAAATATAAGCGATTTGCATTTAAGTGAATTGATAATTGATAAATCAGGTTGCCTGTATCAATCAATTTATGCAAATAAAATGTTTCTATGAGATTGTACAATGATGTTTTTGTCAAACAATGTTAAAGTTGAAAATTTCTTGTAACAATGGATAATCAACCCATTAATAAGAAATAAATAGATTAGTCTCGTAGAAACAATAAATATAAGCGATTTTCATTTAAGTGAATTGATAATTGATAAATCAGGTTGCCTGTATCAATCAATTTATGCAAATAAAATGTTTCTATGAGATTGTACAATGATGTTTTTGTCAAACAATGTTAAAGTTGAAAATTTCTTAGTAACAATGGATAATCAACCCATTAATAAGAAATAAATAGATTAGTCTCGTAGAAACAATAAATATAAGCGATTTGCATTTAAGTGAATTGATAATTGATAAATCAGGTTGCCTGTATCAATCAATTTATGCAAATAAAATGTTTCTATGAGATTGTACAATGATGTTTTTGTCAAACAATGTTAAAGTTGAAAATTTCTTGTAACAATGGATAATCAACCCATTAATAAGAAATAAATAGATTAGTCTCGTAGAAACAATAAATATAAGCGATTTGCATTTAAGTGAATTGATAATTGATAAATCAGGTTGCCTGTATCAATCAATTTATGCAAATAAAATGTTTCTATGAAATTGTACAATGTACTTCTCATCTAATGCAACTAAAATGTTCCCATGAGGTTGTACAATGTACTTCCCATCTAATGGTATAACGAGTAGTGTTTGTGTATCTGCTAAGTAGATACTGTACACTGTCTCATGTCCGCAAGTTGGAGTAACGTGAAACGGCCAGTCGGTTAACATAAACAAAATCAACTATGTTGCTTACAGAAAAAAACTATTATAACTAGTTAGAAAGGTGTATTCATTCTGCCATTAGTTATTAAATTTTCGAAAAACAATTCATTTATCTGAAATGACACAAATGAGTGTAAAATGGAATAACTTACAATAATTTTTATAACGTATACTTATACTCAAAAAACTAAATATATTAAATTAAATATTTCCCTGACAAAATCGAGTCAACTGAAATTTCATAACGGAAATGAAATTTATTGGAACGATTTGAAATAAAATAATAATTAATTGGAATTAATGTCATTTTGGTTAAATAAAGGTCAACTGAAATAAAGTAGATATCATATTAGATACAATTAAAATAAGCGTTAGAGCTTCAAGCGTGGTTTGAAAGTTTTCTTTGTAGCCACCGAAATTGATGCTACTTTATTGTATTCTGCAGGGCTGTCCCAACAAGAAATTTACTATAATATTCCTGGCGCACATGTCAAAGACAAGGAAATATAGATGTCTATAAGATAGCAGTAGGGGAGTAAACGAATATTTTGTCCTCAACAAAGTTACATGTATGAACGTCATGTCTTTCGATTAATGCGCCACGAAAATGCTAAAGAATTTGAAAAGTTTCTGGTTAGGCTTCGAAAGCAAATTTCGAAATAAAACTTCTCTAACGAAAATGATAATCTGATAAGACAGATTATAGAAAAGTGCAGTTGTTCAAAGTTAAGAAAGAAAGTTTTTACTAGGAGATAACTTCACCAGAAATATGATAATTTCTGAATCAAAACGCCAAAACAGATGAGCGGTTTGCAGAATAAAGAAGTTGCAAGAAAAAAAAAATGAAAAGAATATGAGATTTATTGAAAGTGTTAAGCAGGTCATTTCAAAAAACAATAGTGCACATGCACCATCAAACGAAAGCCTGCTCAAATGTCTCATGATAAAAACACATCCTTACGACAATAAAGAGTCTCGGCGTAGGCAAACTACCAATGTCGATTACATATTTTACATCGACGATGATGCAAATGTCGTATTGGCGGTGTGGATGTCGATTTACTAATAGATTCTGGCATCAAATGTAATATTTTGTCACAAAATATTGAGGAAATGCTAAAGAGATTTTCTGTGGTAGTATCAAAACAGGCAAAACATTCATAGCTTACCTAACCCTAACTATGCTGGGTTTATTTAATGCTCCCGTCCCATTTGGAAATGAGTAAAAAAAAAAATGCAAATTTATAAGTGCTCAAGCTTGGTATAAATAATGATTTTATTAATAACATTGGCCCTACATTATCCTAACAATAATGGCGTAAAATTGAATATAATAAGACTAAGATTGGAGGAAGAAAAGTTACCTACTTCCGAAAAGATTTCGAAGCGCGTTGGCGCCACGATTCTTACAACACTTCAAGCTTCTCTTTTACGCTACTACCTAATTTTTATCCAGTTATATAATCGCGGGAACCTTTAATTGGCTCTCCATAGTTTATATTAAACAGTATATAAGTTTGTAACAAAGCTGTTGGTTCTCCAAAAACATACATAAATAAATAAAACGCAAATAAAATTATTTTTATACCATGCATTTTCTTGGGTGAGTTAGGATATAGCTTATACTATATACCAAAGACCAAACTCTTACCCCATTTATTTTTGCCAACTTTTATTGGTCCATTAGAGCCACCGATATTAATTTAATAATGGTTTCTGTATATGATTTTCACTAATATTGCAGAAAGTTTTACACACTTTCAAAGTTAAGTGTCATTTCAATAAAACCAAACAATAAAACAAAACAAATTCACTTTGTAGTAATATAATGCATTAATTCAACTTCCATGCTGGACTGGGAGTGGAAGAGGAACGTGGAATGTGCCGGCTGCTTCTCTTCCCGGGCATGCCGTGGGAGTCAGTTGGGGGACAGAGGTTTTATTGACGGTTTTGCGGGCGATATGCTGGCCCCCTGTCGCTGCAATGGCCTCTCTCCATCATAATAGTACCTCTGAATTTGTCAAACGAGACCGCAGATGGTTTCATAGCCTCTGGTGTTCTGCCTACACCGTGGGGGATGCAGGCGTGAAGTTATGCACTATGCAATTCACTTGGTTTTAGTTATAGTTACTTGTTTCACTTGAACAGTTAGTGGCAATAATACTATTATATTCGATTTTGTTTGATACTATGTCATGATTTTAACCGAAAAATTTAACAAAGAAATAACAAGAAAAACCAAAAAAAACTGACTGAGTGAACTGTGGAGGGTCAAGTTCACATGATTTCAAATTGTGTTATTGTATAACTAAGTGCAGTCCAGTTATTGTACTTTGCATCTTATTTGTTGTGCAGTGCTATTGGCCTAGCCGAAATTTGCTTATATCTCTTGATTTAGTACCCTTATTGTTTTAGTTCAGACAAAATTGTCTGACTGAGATTACTGAAATTGTAATTAATTTGTAACCATAGTAGGTTAGTGTTGTGGGTAGTGCTAAATTAATATAATATAATTGTACTGTAGAGGGTTGAATAAAGCAGTTGTCATCGAGACGTTCGTGTTTCATTACATAACATGGTGGCAGCGGTGATTTATTGAAATATTAAGTGTAGTAACGTTATTAAAGTTCTAAGAAATCAGTGCAACAGTTATTTATCGATATGGAACACGCGCGACCTCCATCGGAACTTAGTTTAGATGGCAGCTCCGTCAGCCGGGCTGACGCGTGGAAGCGATGGAAAACTCAATTTAACCTATTTCTAAAAGCATCTGGGGTGCATAAGGAAGACGGTGGAGTACAGGCTAGTCTCTTGATTAATTTGATTGGACCTGAAGGATTTGATGTGTACGAAACTTTTACTTTTACAAAAGAAACCGAAAGAGATGACGTCGCCATCTTGTTAAAAAAGTTTGACGAATATTTTGGAGTCAAGCCGAACATCACTTTAGCGAGATATAACTTTTTTACAAGAAATCAAGAAACGGGTGAATCTACAAACCAGTACGTCACAGCTTTGAAATTGCTAAGTAAGAATTGTGACTTTAAAAATTTAGAAGAAGAATTAATTCGAGACCGAATAGTTTGCGGAATTAGAAGCGTCGTAATACGCGATCGCCTTTTGCGAAGTGACGCTCTAACTTTAGAAAAAGCCATAAAGATCTGTCAAGTAGAGGAGATATCTAGCGACAGTAATCGGCTGCTAGAGAAGCGGAGCGGGATTGGTCCGGTGCAGATCGACGCTGTGAGGATGCGGGGCGGTGCGGCGGGGCACGCGCGCGGCCGCGGGCGCTTTGGCGGCGGCCGAGGCAGCGCCGGGCACGGCCGCGGAGCCGGCGGCAGCCGCTGCCCACGTGCCTCGAATGAACCGCAACGTGGGGTTGGAGACTCGGATTCGTTGGAGCATTGCAAAAGATGCGGTGGCAGGTGTTACGATCCTGGCTCATGTCCAGCAATTTATGTGCAATGTTATGTGTGTGAAAATCACGGGCACTTTGCTCGTATGTGTAAAGTGAAAAAATGTGTAAAAAAAATGTATGATATCGGTGTATGTGAAAAATATTCTGACGATGACGGAGAAGACTCGTTTCACATATCCATGGTGCAGGTAAAAGTCGATGCAGTTGACTTATCGGAGGACTGGTTTGAAGTGCTGCGCGGTGAGTACGGTGATGAACAATTTAAGCTAGATTCTGGAGCGGACATTAATGTGTTATCCTATGAAAGATTTTTATCGTTAGGTTACGATTCTATGTTGATCAGGAGTAATAATAATATTAAGTTGCAATCTTATAGTGGAGATTTGATTCCTATAAAGGGTATTTGTAACTTAAATTGGTGGTTTAAAGGAGTGTTGTATAGTCTTAAATTTGCTATTGCGGATATAAAATGCCAAAGTGTGCTGGGACGAAAAGCTTGCTCAGAAATAGGTTTAATTAAAAGAATACATAATATTAATATTTGTGGTTATGAAGATTTATATGAAGGGTTAGGATGTTTGCCGGGCGATTATCGTATTATAATAAATAAGTCGGTGCCGCCGGTTGTTTGTGCTTCTCGTAAAGTTCCGTTAGGGTTACGTGATAAGTTGCAGGGTGAATTGAATAGGATGGTTCAATTAGGCGTAATAAGAAAGGTCACCTACCCTACACCTTGGGTTAATTCACTAGTAATCGTAGCTAAAAAAAATGGAAAGTTACGCGTTTGTTTAGATCCGAGGCCGTTAAATGCCGTTATACAACGCGCACATTTTCAATTGCCTACTATAAATGAGTTTGCGACAAAGCTGCGTGGCGCAAAATACTTTTCAGTTTTAGACGCAAATTCAGGCTTTTGGGCTGTGAAATTAGACAACGAAAGTGCAGACCTGTGTACATTTATTACACCCTTCGGTCGATATCAATATTTGCGCTTACCCTTCGGACTCAATTGCGCACCCGAAGTATTTCACGCAAAGGTGAAACAATTGCTTGAAGGACTCGAAGGAGTAGAATCCTTCATAGACGATATTATTTGCTGGGGTAGCACAAAACAAGAACACGACAAGCGCCTTAAAGCATTATTCCAACGAGCTCGACAAATTAACTTAAAATTTAATAAAGACAAGTGTCGTATTTGTGTGAGTGAGGTGACCTATTTAGGGCATGTTTTCAATGAGAACGGCATGAAACCAGACACTGAAAAGATAAAGGCTGTTAAAAATATGCCGGAACCGATATAAAAATCTATTACAAAGACAAAATAAAAGCAAAGTGTACTATGATCAACATTGTAAATTACTTCCAGAATTAGATGTTGGCGATGACGTAATTATGATACAAAACAATAATGAAAGAATGCGAGGTACAGTTATATCTAAAGCGTCAACTCCGCGGTCTTATTTTGTAAAAAACAAAAAAGGAATTTACCGTCGTAATCGCCGACATTTAATTAAAACTATGTCTTCTAAAGCCGGCAGCGGCATAAACATCAAAATTGTAAGTGAAAATGAAATTTCCAATTTTGTATCAGATGATGACGATGTTTTTGTATCAGGTGACGATGAAGATAATTATGAAAGTTCATATACGCCGCCTCTTACACGGAGTAGAAGCAAAAAACAGAATGACTAAATGTACCTACTCAATACCTACTATGTCGTTGCTTAAGAAAAACATGTTACTTCTAAAGTTACATTAGTATAATCTTATTTCATTATGTATTTATAACTAGGTATTTTGTAAACTGAGAGTGAAGCGTGCGTTTAATACCAATATTTTTTTTCTCTTTTGTTTAACTTTTGGTAGGGGTTAGTGATGGGTTATCTGTTTGTTATTTTTTATATAATTTTAAGTGTTCTTTAAATAGGGGAAGGTGTTGTGGGTAGTGCTAAATTAATATAATATAATTGTACTGTAGAGGGTTGAATAAAGCAGTTGTCATCGAGACGTTCGTGTTTCATTACATAACAGTTAGAAAAGCTATAAATAAAGTCGATCATAACCTGGTTGTGTCCAGGTTGAAGGTTTACAGTCTTTCCCAGGCTGAGAATCAATATAAACTTTCATTATTTAAAGCAAGATGTGTTGATATTGATAAAATTTATCAAGGTTGTTAAAAAATTGCGTAATCAATTGTCCTTTGAAGCCACCGAAGATTTAGATAAAATCAATACGGACAAACGTAAAATTATAATTTATTGATATTATAACAAAAGCATGTTATTAAGAGCTTAGAATTTAAACCAGTTCCTATCACTTTATTAGGATGTACCTACTAAAGGCTTGAAAAAAAAAACAAAAGTGATTCAAGTTTTAGAAACGACCACTGACAACTCAAAGCCATGTAAAACATTCCAAAGAGCTCATGTTTCTCACAGTCAAGGTAGAAATAACAAAAGCCAAAAATTAATTTCTTTAAATATTCGTAATAGAAAGAGGTTCATCATAAATAATAGATTGTGTCTTCGATATTTGCTTGTATGGAACTAGCTAAAATATTACACAATACTATCCAATATTGAGCGAGGTTAAAATAAGCCAAGCCCAAAAGTCAGACTGGAAAAATGTTTGACTATCTTACAATGCACAATAGTACTCCGCATTGGAAAAAGGCAAATTGCCTTCTTTATAATTCTTTTTAATAGGTTATACACAGGTTAGGTTATACACTCCTACTTACGCTATTCACTTGGAACATGACGTAGCTCATGAACAGGTCAAGGATAGAAAGAAAGAAATGAAAAAAAAAAGGAAAGGACAAGCTGGAGTGTCATCGAAATGTTGTTGTTTTAAAGAAGATCGAGGGTATTTGGTGTGTCATTCCCAGACTGTTTTAATAGGTTGGGGAAAAAGTCTTTTCGCATTATAGTACGCAATTCTGTATTGTATAAGAGAATAACTAAACTGATATTTTAGTACTAGTTTCCTATTAGTGTAGTCTTTTATAACAATATGTTAAAATTATATTAGTTAATTAAGGTTATAAAATATGTTAAAATGTCTATAACCCTTCAATAGATTTAAGGATAAGTGTTATGTGAAATTGTTATTGTGTATTTAAAAAGATGATTGCTGTTGAGTTTCTTGCCACTTCTTCTCAACAGATCGACTTTCCGAAGTGGTGGTAGATTCAGTTCAATTTGTAAATAATGTAACTTTTTAATAAAAAAAAAAAGAAAAAAAAAGAAAGGAGAGATGTGGTGACTCGGAATGAACGAGTGAATGGGAATAAAGATTGAGGCATCGAGGCGCCCTCTCGTATCTCTGTTATGGCATTGACCGGTTGACAGCGCGTGCGAGTGGACGTGTCGACTCCTCTGACTAAGTACTGATTGTGTTTTATTTCACCCAGTGCTAGTAGAAATCGGCTGAACGCCACAATCTATTTTAATGATTTTATTGTCAATTTTTTTTTATATTGTAAGGATAGGATATTTGTATTCCATGCCACCCGACGGGAAGTGCGCATGCAGACTATGGTGTTACACGTCCATCCACGAGAAACCTATTCACTCGACACTTAAAAGTTCCAGGACTGTAGTGGTCAGGAAAAACAGTTTAAACTCAGTATTGTGATCATTAACTTTTCCAGTTTTCTTATTTATTATGTTCAAAGTTGTTTTAGTTTTATTAGAACTATTTTTAATTAAATTACTTAGATAAATGGATATGGCTGCGGCACAAACTCTTTTGAATAATTTTGAGTAAATTCTAACATAGTTACAAAAGCTTTCACTTTTTTATATGATTTATTATGATAGAGATCATAAAGGTGCTTTCTACTAATATGTATACCTGTGGTAGCCCAATCACTGAAGGCTTTACAATGGTTTGGAGAGACTTTTTTTGGAATAAATACACTCTTAATTTGTTTTTTATTAAACTACTTAAATTACTGTATTGTAAATTCACATTATTGGAGTGGGCGATATGGAGCATATTGTTAATGATACCACATCTAAAACTCTCCATACGCTTTTTATGGACTGGAACAACTATTAAACTCTTATTAATCTGTTTTTTCTTTAAGTATTTGAATGTTACCAACTGACCACTGTGATCAGAGCTTAGTTTATTTATAACTAATAAATTTACAGGAGTAACATTAGAAAACACATTATCTAGGCAAGTTGCACTAGTCCTTGTTATTGTAGTTGGTTCTAGGAACAGTTGAGTAAGAATATTACATTACATTTAAATAAGTTTTATGTTTTTTACTTACTTTTATTACATAACTAGCTGTGACCCGCAACTTCGTCCGCGTGGATACCGTTTATTAGAGTTGGATAAATACTATTATTATATCCTCCTTGAAGTTAAAACTTACCTTATTAAATTTCGTCAAAATCAACTCAGTAGTTTAGCTGTGAAAGCGTTACTGATAGATAAACAGACAGAATTACTTCAAAAACTGTTACAACAAAGCAGTGATCCGCAGTTTCACCTAGGTTTTGTGAAAAAGTATTGGTAGGTAGGTATATTACATAGATGATGTCCGCGACTTCGTCTGTATTGAATTAGTATTTCGAGTAGGTTATTTTCTTCTCCAAGGTCCTAACTATCTTTAATAACAAAAATAAAAATGAAGAATCTTCGCCCATATAATATGTATAACTCCTAACCACAAACATAGGTACGTAACTATCTATTAGGTACATTACAAAGGCACATAGCGTTATAAACAAATCGGGTGCCAAAGTGCCTTAAATTTTAATATTGTCTTAAGTTTTCGCGATGACTATTATGTATGACTATTAAATAAAACACTTTTTAACCGGATTTATCGCGTATATTTACATTTTAAATTTTAACAGGCGCTCGTGACCACGGGGTCTGCAAAGACACCGAAACGTCGAGTTAAAATGTAAAATATAAATTATACGCCATTAATCCGGTTAAAAAGTGTTTTATTTAATGCCTTCAATTTTACTTAATTCATGCAATATCTTCATTAATTATACTTAGCTTATTGTTATTGTACGTAAAGCTAAGTAGTTTTTGCGTGAAAGAATAGCGAAAATCCATCCATCCAGCCATTATCAATGTACATCCAATACTACCTATAGTTATGTATGGCGGCTTTTCACTGCCAAACGGCTAAGCCAATATTAATGTAATTTGGTATAGTAGTTAACACATACGTTACTTTTTATTCCGAAGAAATCTACGGTTTCTGACTTCCAAGAGGCAGAAACCATCATGAAATAAACAAAACCTTGATTTCCATTTTATCTCTGTATGTACAGAAGGCAGTACATCAAGCGTTACAAATCTGTCAAATTTTTTTACTTGAATTCGAACTCTATGCCCTCGATAATAAGTTAAAATTGGTTGGGGAAATTTGACAGGTAATGTAACGCTTGTTCCTTCTGTACCTACCTATATTAAATCGCGCAAAAGCTTGCGCTCGCCTCCCGCCTTTTTATACCCTACCGCCGCGAGCCGCGTCGAGCGCGGCAACCGTTATGCAAAAATAATCCTTATATCATACAGTATTCACGCGCGATGGGTTATTAGCGTATTTCATGTATAAGTTTGGTGTTTCTATACCGATTTTTATGATTATTTTTTTATTGAATAGGTAATAATGTTATTTTTTTTTAAATTAGGGATGAGTGAGAGTATTATAAACGTAAGAGTAAACAAATATAATCAGAAAGCTCCGAACTGCTAAGCTATCGGGATTTACACGTGTTATTTTGAGTCAACCATAAAATATAGACATATACTATTGTGGGATATTTTTTATATAATTTTATGAAAAATATTTCTGTGATACATGATTTCTATGTAGCTTTAACCATTAAGGCTGCACACGCGACGGAAGTTTAAAAAATGAAGTAACTTCTCCCGTTTTTCCAACATTTCCCTTCACTGCTCTGCTCCTATTGATTGTAGCGTGATAATAAGTATACTATAACCTGCTCAGGAGTATGAAGAATAATTTTACCAAGTTTCGTTAAAATCCGTCGAGTAGTTTTTGTTTCTATAAGGAACATACAGACAGACAGACAGACAAAAATTTTACTGAATGCATTTTTGGCATCAGTATCGATCACTAATCACCCCCTGATAGTTATTTTGAAAATATATTTCATGTACAGAATTGACCTCTCTACAGATTTATTATAAGTATAGAAGATTTATCCAATGCTTGTTCTAAAACTATCAAAGTGTGATTTGGGGGTCTATATATACATATAACTATACGGTTTGCCAATTCTGCACAGGGTATTTCAATAGTTTGTTCAATAGATAGGCTCACTATGTCAGTACGTTCCCAAAATTTTTAGGCAACGTACTGACATAGTTTTATTCTGGGCATATTTCTGAGTTTGTTCAATTCTTCCAATTCATCATTGGTGTACGATCGTTTGCCGGTTAATTTTGAGCAGTCTAGCTCCTCAATGAGTACCTACAACTTCTAATGATTTCACCCTACTCAAGGCCTCGTATGCTTGACCAGCAGCAAAGTGCTTTGATTCTAAGTATACAACGGAATGGCCGACGGTAATACGTGCAAGCCCAATTATAATTGGCAGCATTCTGCGTTCTGTAGTGCCTTGATTATATTTTGCTGGAAATTACCAAAGTCTATACGAATGGAAAGTATGCCGGTTTCATACATTTGTGCTCTCCGGACGTTGGGCTATATGATTTCTGTAATATGTCCGATGGCACCATTAATTAGACTCTTAGAGTGCAGACACATTTTTTCGTATAATTCTCAGCAATCCCTTTTATTTGATACCCATATTATAAGAATGCATCAAAACTACTCCGCGATATTGAATTAACAGTGGCGTCATATTGAATTTAGAGTAACGCCATATTTTTTCGCAAGCCCTTTCATTTGATGCCCATATTTAATTAAAAATGCATCAAAAATCATTAGGACATAGCACCATGATGGGTTACGTCATACAATTAATTATGCATTGCATTGCATTGTCTTCCAAACTGAACATGTATACAAAATTTCAGTTCAATCGGTTAAAGATATTTGCTTCAAAATTAAGTTGCGAGATTTCACCCGAACATACTTACATACATAGATTGTAATTAAATAAAAGCTTTTACAAACGAATTTTCAATTATTAATTATTATTCCAATTTTCAATGACGCCACTGCATTAATTCTACAGAAACTAAATTATAGCCTAGGTTATGTCAACTTTCAGGGTATCAGTTTATTGCGGCTTGATCATTTCAATTGGTCATTGGAGATTTCGAAAACCTCCACACAAATTAAAACATATCTAATCCATATGGTTTAATTTCGGCTTAAAAAATTGGATTAAAACGGATTTGCCTGTTGATTGTTGTCTGTCTGTTGAAAATTGAACCTCCCAGATTTGTGCCACAAAACAAAATGGCATGAATGGATCTTTCAATTTTGTTTCAAAAAGTCTTTCAGTTTTATACCATTTTGAAATCTACCCGTCCTTATTGAAAAACCCTATACAATTAGTAATTTAATTAATCATCTTCTTTAGACTGCCTAATGATGCATGAACATGATACCACGGCTGTCGATGGATTACAAATAATCATTGGATGTATTGAGCGTCGTTAACAAAGTTTCTAATGAATGGCGGCGATTCATTAGTCACATTCTTATGTTTCCTCTTTAGCTTTTTCATCATTCGTTTACACGTGTAATTAAAATGTATTTTGCGAATAACAACAAAAATAATATCGAAATAAGTATAATAAATAATCTAGTCTCTTACTTCTTTATATAGAGATAATACCTTCCTAATCTGAAATAACTTTCAATAGCCTTGTGCAAAATCTTTTCCTGTTTAATTAATATTTTTATTGGGCTCTCTTATTTATTATAATAATACTTATTTCAGCGATTTCCTCCTTTCTTTAATTTAACTTTGTTATTCATAAATGATGTTTTTCCTCGTAGATGTATTTACATAACTTCCTCTTCCTATAGGTATTTAAAAGTTGTAATCTACAAAATAACTAGAATTGGTAAAATATTTAGAAGCTTTTAATTGTAAGTAGCACAGTACAACATTCTTATTTCACTAATGAAAGTTTTAATTTTACGGTTTCGTGTGAGGAATCAAATGAAAGAGCTTTGTTAGCACAGTTCAATTATGTAAACCCTATCACTCCGAAATAAGAAGCAAAACAGATTCATTATTATTAAAAAACGAAATCAAAATGGTATGCGATCACGGCTATCCTTTAAACATCACACATAAACATCAGTATGACGTATGAAAGTACATAAATATTTCATCGGAGACTGTTTTCTTGTTTCGTACTTTTTAGAGGGTGTTTTAATAGTCGGATTTTGGTGTTTAAACTTAACCTTTTTAACTCTTTTAAGTCGGAACTAGAGGATATAATAAGATTTTAAAATGTATTAATTTTGCTACGATTAACATTAAAATGAGTAAAAAAGTTGGTCATTATTGTTTAAAAGATAAAAAATCTGACGTTCTTTGTAATTTAAAAAAAACTTCCGTTTTTAGTAAGAGTAGGTATTGTAAAAAAACACCTTTGTAAAAACAAACTGTAAAAAGAATGTTTTATTAGGTCTTGAAATCCTAGAACGTAAATGCAGAACAATATATTAAAAACTTTTTATTCTATACTCTAAAAGAGACACTTTTTGACACTTTTTACTCTCTGTGTAATTATCTTGTTTTAGATTTTGTAATTTCAACCAAATATTATAGGAAATTAACAAATAGAACGGCCAAATGGAATAAACGAATGAGGGGAAAATAATTTTATTAAGGTCCGATTTCTATAAACTTATGAATAAAGTATTACTCGACAGCTTAAAGCTCGTCTTAAGTTCATTGTCATTGTCAAAAAAATATAAAAAGTCGTAAAACAACATGATTCCTTCAAGTAATATAATAATAAAATTTTGAAATTTACAGGTATACATGTAATTCAAAAACTAATTTTTACCTATTTTTAGTTTTTCCTTCTTGTTGTATAATTATTTTTTTATTACATCTTTTTACCCACGACGGAACGGAGACGGTATATGCGTTTGGGGTGAGAGGGTGTTTGTGCAAACCAATGTTACCATTTATCTCCAGAACCACTGGTCCGATTTTAATGCGGTTTTCAGTAATCGCTTTGAATTCGATTGGTGCATGTTCTTAGATAGGTGTAGCGGTAACAACTCACGAGGGGGCGCTGCAGTAAACATTTGTTTGTAAAAGCAATCCGTCGAGGGCTGCCATCAATATTTTAAATTTCAATATAAAACTACAAAACGAATTCATTCAATGGCAGCACCAGACGGATTTTCTTGCTCTTCTTATATAGTTCATAGGGAGTTGAATACCTACATATGTTATTGCGACATCTACATCTTCGAGAACCGAATAGGTAAGCGTGGGGGAGTCTATGAAAACGAATAGTATGTTGTTCATAATATGGCCGACTCTGTGTGAGATCAAGTAAACTTTTAAAAAAGCTTTTCACGTTAATTATCTCTCGTCACATAAATCATTTCAGTCGGGGGATTTTAAATTATTTTATTCTTTGTCAATTGCTTTTTAAACGTCGCGTCGTGGGTTTTTCAAATTTTTTTTTTGTTTTTTATAATAATTCATACAAATACTTAAAATGGTACTTCAATCTTTATTCAATCAATATATCTGTGGTTGATATCCCACCAAAAACATAAATGTAAAAATGGAGATCCAAGTTCAATACAAAAATTATGCTTGACTCTGGGCTTCAAAGAGAATGAAATCTAAATGATTTCAAAGAGAATGAAGATCTAAATGAGTGCCAAGTTCTATGCAAAATCGAAATTTGTTTATAGGAACAAAATGACAATATGAACAAGTATGAAACTATTCTTTGCTTTATTGGATACCTATAACAATGGGCATTGTTAATTTTTTTTAAATATTATTTTTATTATGTTATACTATCTGTTACTATTTTGAAAGACAAAATTGAACAGTTTTACCAAATGGATTGTAAATAAAATCATTATATAAATTTATTCAAATCAACATCTTAAGCGGCTATTTTCCCTTTGTTTCTTTTCTTTGTGTTTTGTATAAATAATCTATAATCTCTCCCCGATTTTAGCGGTCTTTTGCTGACGTTCGTAACGATGACGGACGTAACGATGAGGTTACTTTAGAATGTAAACAAAATAACTATATAGCTTAAGTGTGCGTCCATGCTGCGAGCCTAGCGCGGTGGCGACGACGGAAGCGAAATATCAAACATAATATGTAACCATACTGTTTTGTCCATACTGAAGTGACCAAGGCGGAAGCCTAGCGCCACCGGAATGAGCGAGTCAGCGTGCGTAGTTTTCAAACGTTCTTATCCGCGCTTTCTGGCTATACTTCGGGCCTAAGCAACTAGCGACCCAATGCGCGGGTGGCGGAGGTAACAAACCCGTTCGCGAATATACAAAGGCTATACTATTTGAGTCACGAGTCAGACTCTAATAGAGGAGCTTTTGTTTATGCATATTACTTGACAAAACCTAATCGAACTCAGTAAAAAAATTGACTGAAATGGATTAGCTTTTGCTCTTGTAATTTTCAAAGAAATGCAATGACAAAACCTAGTACTGTATAATACATATTCACTCAAATAGATAAGCTTTTGTCAAGATGAAAAGTAGGTATATCTTTGTTTGATATACATTGCGATGAAAGAGATAAGCTACGACAGTACGGTTAGGTGCGACGACGAGCGCAGCGAGGAGGAGCATGTTAGGTTGCATATAGTTATACACGTGCGCGAGCCGAGCGAGCGAAGCGAGCGGTGCCGCGGCAGCGGCCGGCGAAGCGCCATAAACCTGGTCAGCTATTATATTCAACCCTGGACAATCCCGACATGGTCAAAAGTCAAACGTTAAGTCGTCAAAATAACGATGGTCATAATGCATGCACATTTTATTTCTATCTTTGAAAATCAGAACAATTGCCATTTAAGTATCAAATTGAAGCCAACGATCGGTAAATGTCGATATCAAATGGGATAGCTTTTGTTGCTGCAATGTTCAATTGAAGTTATCTCACAAAGTCTACACGACTTCGGTCAATTTCTGTACTAGAATGGATTAGGGTTTGGGCAAGTTTTTGTCATACAAAAGCTAAGCCAGTTCAGTTTGCACTTTCACTCTAATGGTATAGCTTTTGTAAATACGCAACCCGTTCGGTAATAACTGAAAAATGTGCTAATTAAAAATAATTTTTAGTATCTAAATAAGAACTTTCAGTTTTTAAAGAATAATTTAACATTATTAAATGCAAAAGCTGAAAAAATATTATAAAACAAGTTCAGTCTTGTCGCTCGGCATGTGCTTTTCTGCACATTGTATTTTTTTTAATTCTTTCCTCAGAAGTATTAACAACTAGCTGCTGCCCGCGACGTCGTCTGCGTGAACGCTATGCAGCACCAAACGCACCTACGATTATAACACTGCTAGCGTGATAATATGTAGCCTATATGTTGACCCGACTTCTTAACTATCTTCATGCCAAATTTGAAGTAAATCCATGCAGTACTTTTTGAGTTTATCCCGGAAAGACAAACAGACAAACAGACAAAAATTCTAAAAACTATATTTTTTGTTTCTGTTTCGATTGTAGATCATACCCCAAGTATTCTTTTAAAAAAATATTCAATGTACAGTTTTGTCTTTCCTACCATTTTATTATATGTATAGATTTCTCGTCAAGACTAATAGGTACTTTTGCAAAAGTTTGTACCTATCTTTTGAGTTTAGCAGATAGGTATTTTACTTAAAATGTAGTCAGATGTTGACATGGATACTCGAGAAAATTAAAAAAAAAATGTGTTACGTCTCAATTCTTCATACAAATTTAAAAAATCTTTACAACTTTTTTTAAACAGAAAGAAAGAACCACCACTACTTAAGGATTGACTCTGTGAAAATTTTATCTAGAGAGAAGCATTACATTCCTAGAATGATCAGAGAAGCAATTTAAATTAAAAAACACCCTAATTTCAATAGAGAAGATGGTTGGAAACTATCACCGACATGGGACCCTATCCTGAAAAACATTAAATCTAACATCCAGCAAGCTGCACGACCTGAAACTCAAGATACTGTCAGCTCGTTTTGTGTCAATCCAGAACGCTACGCTCGAAGACTTAGAAACAGATGGAGATGAGGATGTATAACTTTTTCAATCTAACAATCCGACGCTTGACACCTCAGTCGCTCGTGACCACGGGGTCTGCAAAGACACCGAAACCTCGAGTCAAAATTTAAAATGTAAATATACGCGTTAAATCCGGTTAAAAAGTGTTTTATTTAATAGAAAGAAAGAAATACCAAATCGTCGTCAATTGCTTTCAACACCTGATATAAGTCCGCACGCCACAGGCACCGCGCTCGCGTTAGGCCCCAGTCACCGCGCATTCAGTGTGACCGCACACATAGAGTTACTTTTAAGTTTGATGTTTATTTAATCAGCTTTAAATGCATAAAACTTCGTCGATTTGATGCGATCAAGGTTAAATAAAGGTCAAATGTATTTTGTGAAAAATCTATAAAACCCCAATGTTTTTAAATATTTTAAATCGACTAAATTAATCAGAAACTTTATTCCTCAAACCGATTATTCATATGAAGTAAATAAAAAAAATGAACAATGCCCAATGCTGTTATTTAAAAATTAGATTTGACTTGGCCAGACTTTATAAGAATGAAAATGTTTTATATCTTAAACCTATCTGTCTCAAACGCCGCCAGCAGCGGTTGCGGGTTCGATTCACGCACGAAATAAGAAAAAAAATTGTTCCGGGGCTGAGCGTATATCTATACGTGTATTTTCTATTCTAGGTTCACCAAGAGTTCGCTACAAGGAATCTCATAACACCAGCTATGCTTACTTTGAGGCCATGAAGTTGGTGTGATTGTCTGAAATTTTTTTAAATTATTTATTTTTATAAAACATATATAAATATGAGAAATTAATATCACAACACAAATATCTAACCCCTTGGTTCAAACTCAGGTCTTCTGCCATGGTAGGCAATTTCCAAAGGTCGCCAGCCGTCAAATAAATCAATAAACATACAGTTAACTAGATAACGAATGCAATCTACATATTTACTTTTGAGAAATTCGTAATTCGTTCCTTTTTGATACGGGTCGCCAAGGTTTGGAATGAACTGCCTGCGTCTATTTTCCCTGACCAGTATAGTCCTAGTACTTTTAAGCGTCGAGTGAATTGGTTTCTCGTGGATGGACGTGTACCACCTTAGTCTTCATTTTCACTAAACATCAGGTGTCATGGAAGACAAACGTCCCATCCATATTTTATTAAAAAAAAAAAAAGAGCGGTTACGCTCTATGTCCGATCCGATCCTCTATGTCCTCTATGTTCGATCCTTTTTTAAGTTTGGTAGCCGGATCTAGTGTGTAAAGTACCATATAAATTGGATCTCGAATATTCCCAGATTTGCATCGGATTCTGACCAGATCTTGTGCGAAACCGCTCTAAGATTGATTCAAACCGCTCCTTCTCAGTAGTTGAACGTAAAGTTTTAAATGTATGAAGATCCGGTTCCAGAGACAGTAGAAGTATAAAGTTCTTTGATACTTGGCACTAACTTTGTGTGTGGGCAACCGACGTATTCCCAAGACACAGGCTATATCCAAGACCCGGGCCTTCATTACAGCGTAATAAGCTGTATTTACGCGAGTTGGTTTAATAAATGACATTAAAGTTACAATACTTCTCAAATTACTACTGAGCTACTATTTAATGTAAGTTTGAGAATAGTTGCTTTAATTTTGTTAAGCTGAGCATAGCATGTGTTGTGGGAACCAGAAAACCAGCCCCAGTTCTGGTTGCTGGATTTCAGAATTTGCAAAGCGCTTACATGGCTTCTGAAAAATCCTAACCACTACTGTATACTTATACAGGATGACTGGTGGGTCACTTTTGAAATTCGAGTACGTGATAGAATTTTTTTTTTCTTATCATACATGAAGAGAATAAGTATAATAAAAAATAAATACTGATTATTTACTGAGTAAACTTCACTGAAACTTAAGTAATTGATTACGCAACGTATGGTTACGCTAAAGTTGGCAGCGATCCACGTGCCAGGTCACGTGCCGCGATTGACCCAGGCAAGTAAAGTAAACGACTTTATTTATGTATAGGGGATTCTAGTAAAAACTAAGTACCTACTTTTATTACATAATTAGGACCAGAATCTAGTACAGAGTGCTCTACTTCAGTATCTATGTCACCAGTCACCCTGTATACAGCACCGGGACGGGCTGTATATAAGTGTGATATACAGGGATTGGCAGCCAATAGTGCCCTCTAAAACATCCATATATTTATGATTCTTGTAGCGGAACGGTGGAACATTGTTTAAGTAGCTTAATTGAATGATATGTTTTAAGTTTGTTTTAAGTAAAAAGTCATCGTGGCCTATTTAAACACATAAGTTTCTTTTGGTCAATAAGCGAGGGTCGAGGTCGCCTGTATCCGTTGTGCCTCAGCCGACATTTGAATATGTCAGTGCCACGTTTCTCTCCATTATAAGTATAAAGTAGGTTGTTACTTACGCTGATATATACAGAGTATGACAATCACAATGCCATGGATTTCCTGAAAGTTTCACATTGGCTAGTTTCGGCATGTAGTCTAGAGTTCTTGACGGCAACGATGGGAACAAGTTATTGTCCAGATACCTGAAATTTGATATTTGTTTTAGATCATTTATTAAGCTCTGTGAGTAGCTAGTAAGAATGCGTAAAAAAAGATAAATCAGTTAGTTGAGATTGCAATAATCAACGAATGGATAGCATTAAAAAACCGACTTCACGTCAAAACTTTGGCTGAGTTGAGAATGTCATCAACGTAAACATTCTCCGAAGTCATACATAGTTTTTCAAAAGTTTGAAATTTTCAATGAAGGACCCAACCGATTTCGATGAAATTTAAATGGGACCAACTACGAAATTTCCTCTATCATATGAAACAATAGTTTTCAAAATCAATTCATAATTGTCCGAAATATCGTGTAAAAAAGACACAATACTCTTTATGTTTAAATTATCTACCAGGCAGTTATCCGAACTGGAATGATGAACGAGTAGCTCTTGTCGCTAGTGAAACGAAGTAGTAAAGGGAGTGCTCGCCGGCAGCGAGCAACTAAACATATCACACCACACCTTCATAATAGTAGTGACATATTAAAAAAAATACGGGTTTTTGGCAAATCAAGAATGAAGTTTTAAAACTGCAAACTTTCAACTTTAAACTCATTTAATTTAATAATAATGTATTAATAATGTTAGTTATTTGGTTTCTATGTATATAAAGTTAAGTTTATGAAATAACAGCAAAAAAATATTTCTATTATGGTTACTCGATTTTATGAATTCTTGAATTGAGTCTATAGTTATATACCTACAATTCTGAAGGTGCGATATGCCTCTTTCATTGGCATATGCGTCTCTTTTGTATACAAAGAATGTATGCCTATTGTACGTTTCTTGAGCGAGAATTTTTTATTCTTTATAATGTAAGGCTGGGAAGTTTGTCTTTCATGACACCTGATGGTAAGTGAACACGAAGACTAAGGTGGTACACGTCCATCCACGAGTAAACTATTCACTCGACGCTTAAAAGTAACAGGACTATACTGGTCAGGGAAGATGTCCGATAGATACTCGTTTTCTCGCCAATGCTGAGACAACTGTCTAAGTGAGGAAGATCATGCGAGGTTTTGGTTTAGTGTAAAGTTAAGTTAAACTTACAGAGTAGTCAAATTTTTCAAATGCAAAAAAGTCTTGAAGTGTACTTCGTTCAGTTTGTTATCAGATAAAATGAGTGTTGTCAAATTTTCTAGACCCACGAACGTGGTAACATTGAGAAAGTTTAGGTTATTTTTGGATAAATCCAGCTTCTCCAGGTTGGAACAGTTAATAAATGCATGATCCGGTAAATTCACTAGTTCATTCTCCCTTAAATCTAAGAAGTTCAGATTTTTCATGCTTTCAAACTCGATCCCTGTTAGCTGAAAAATTAAGTGTTTTATTATTTAATCAATATTATATAATTTATACACCACTATTATATTATGATCATATTAAGGGGAACACCACGTGGGTTTAATAAGGAACTCGCCCTTTATACATTCCGTTTATTACTATAATCTTTATGGGAAGATTTCTTTTTTAAATATTTTTGATTCCAGTCAACCCACAAGCATACCCACATTGAGATATTAGTAATAATAACGAGATGAACCCAATAGTGATTAAGGATAACAACGCACCGATCCAGACGTAGAAATTGTCGTGGCGTTTGTACGTAGAAGTAATTTTAATTCGTTGAAATTTTAAAGACCTTTTACAATTTTTTATTCGATTTTAAACTATAAACAGACATAACAAACGGTAAATAAACCTTAAAAATATTTTCGAGCCATAAAAGTTTCGAAAAAAAAAACTATTCATTTGTAAAAAGCTGCTTTTGAATATAGGAGGTGTGTCAGAAAAAAAAACAGTAGATTTTTGTAGTAAGGAGATATGAGTATGGTTTGGCTCAGACAAGGAGTTCCTTTGCCAAATGAATTTTATTTAAATTAATCAAGTGAACATGAAATTAACTACAATGCCTATTTAATTCAACCGTGACAGTCAAAATTCTCCCATCTATATTTAACAAATAACTTACTTACTACTAGGTACTTACAGTAATCATATCATTAAAGGACAAGTCCAAAAACTTGAGACAAACTAAATTTCTGAATAAACCATGTGGAATGATTTGTAGTTTGTTTCGGTCTAACATCAAAGTCTTCAATGAGACGAGATTTTCAAAAGCGTTCTCGCTTATATTCACAATTTCGTTATCAGAAAGTTTTAATATCTGCAGATTTCTTAAAGAAAATGTTCCATTTTCAATCTGATGAATTTTATTCTTGGATAGATCGAGAATTGATAGTGACTCCAGTCCACTGAAACTATCTGACGGAATGTACATCACTTGATTATTCGATATGTCAATTGTTTCTAGATAGGAATTATTTTCGAATAGTTTTTCAGGCAAGGCGTAAAGATGATTGTTGGAGAGATCAACATGGTAGAGTTTCTTGTTTGCTCGAAATGCCTCACTATGGATCTCCTCTAAGTAGTTTCGTTGAAGTCTCCTGAAACAAATATTTATTTACAATAAATTCTTGTAGTTTATTACACCATGCCATCGTTTTATCATTTTGCCTTTACATGCTAGTCAATTCTTTTAACCTATTTTCATTATGTTACATGTAATACAAAAATCGTAGATTGTATGTTAAAAACATTTTTATCAGTTTTTTAAGACTTAGAGTTTAAAAATTTTGGCAACAAATCTCATGCTCCTGAAAGCCAACACTAATAAAAGAGTACATTTTTATTAGTAATAATTATTTTTTTGTTTAAAAAATTACAGAGTTTTGGATAATTATTGGCAATGAATAATATGCGCTTTCATTCAAATGCCACAAAATACAACAGCTTAGTAAGTTCTTTTCACCTCACCGAATAATGTGAACCACGGCATCAAAAGAAAATAAAGGTATCAATAACCGGAACCGGTTAACAGTTACGAAGCGATCAATGTCTGTTTTTCAGTCTTTAAGCATAACTTGCTAGATTAAGACAAAATGTGCTTTATTAATTTTGAGTTTAAGTCTTACATCTTGCCGTAAGGTGTTTTTTTAAGTACAACCATATTGGAGGAAGCCACAGATCATCTTCTCTAGATCTATTTCTCTCAAATCATTCTGTTTTTAACGGTTGTGTATGAAGCTTGGCTTAGTATTAACTAAGGACGATTCGAAATATTGTTTTTAAAGTAATGATTTAGACTAAGTTGCATTTTCTTTAGTATTTTTTTTATACTGTAAATTTATAATCTAAATATACATAGGAGGAGAAAGGCCACTCCCAATGTTCTCTTTTTATTAGTTACCAAAGTTATCATTTTGTTTTTAATATTGTAGGTATAGTAAAGAATAAATAAGTGAATCTATCCAAGCTTCTCAAGTAAGTAAGCTCCAAATGAAGATAAAGCTTATTTATTAATCTTTCATTATTTCATTATCTTAGAGTACTAACAAGAAAAATAATATTTTTAAGTAAATGATATCTGTGGTTTAGTATCTTTTTGTTTCACTGTAGTAAATAGAGAAATATTCGATCAAAATAAAGTATTTTGAATAGATAAAGGAATAAATCCGTATACAATTAATAAAAAGTATCAATAAGATTATTAGAATGTATGCTGTTTTTATTCCCTAGACATTTTTCATGAAAATGTATCTAATAGAATTTGTCAAAGAATTGCAATTAAATTCGTTGTTTTCTATAAGTATGATGCAGAAAACCAGCGGGCTTCTTCAAAGGTGGTGGGTGCAAAAGTGTATTACTGCCAACTTGGCGAGAGAAAACTTGGTGGCAAATTGCTTTACTTACTGAAGGATATGATATATCATCGCATCCAGGTTGTCACATTTTTTATGAAGTGGCGGGCGGCATTTAACATGTCACTTCCTAATATCTGCACGCACTACAACATGCTTCGGATCCTACATCCTTTTAAAAGAAGTTACCTTGCGAGATAATATCCTTGAGATCGAAAACAGTTTTGTTCATATAAAATTATCATTAATTAATATGAGTATCTGGTTAAAGAATATAAGACTTACAAAACTTTTAAATTAGCGAGAGAATCAAAAATTTCAAGAGGCAAATATTCAATTCGATTGTCGAACATATCCAATTCATTTAACGACTTCATTCCCTTAAAAGCTGTTTTATGTAGAGTTCGCAGCTTGTTTGTGCCAAGGTCACTGTAAACAAATGAAATTGATTAAAAAATTTCGCCCTCCATCTGGTTAATAGCTTGTTTTTCAAAAAATAAATTTCACGCTTCATGGTGTAAAGTATTTTAAAGAGCGCAGTTCCATTTTTTACGCAATTGCTTTTCAAAATGTGAGATCTCACATACCTATAAAAATGAAAAACTTGAACGCAAATGAAGTCTAGTAGGTAAAGTATATGTATTTTTCATTTGCACTCGCCGATTTGGCGAGTTAAGAGATCCGCTGGTCACGTTTTTAAAAATATATTTTTTTACATAGATTTAATACTTACATAGTACTAATATCAGCTGGAACTACAATATCAGGGGTCAAAGAAGACAGCCCGGCCCTCCAGCAATTTAAAGACCTCCTTGCGACATCACATCTGCATTGACCTTTAGCACATTGACGCCATCGAGATTGACCGAAACTTATCGTCCATACTACAAAAAACAAACGAATACATTATTATTGCATTTAAATGCTAGTTATGGCATCACTCAAAGAAATATCTCAAACATTTATTGGAATTTGATATTTTTTTAAATAATAAATAAATAATAAAATCCCCAGACAATCACACCAACTACATGGCCTCAAAGTAAGCATAGCTTGTGTTATGGGATACTATGTAGCGAATTAGGGGGGAACCTAGAATATAAATACATAAATAGATAAACACCCAGACACGGTTTTTTTTTTATTCTTGTTCGGTGCGGAAATCGAACCCGCAACCACTGGCGTCTGAGGCAGACAGGTTTACCCCATCGCCAACGTGGTCGTGGGTTAAATGAATCATTACGGAATCAATTTTCTAACAAATGACCATGACGTTTACCAAAAATATTTTATTAATACCGTTACAAGTTGTGGATAAAGAGATTAGAATAGTATGACAATAAAAAAAAACATTAACACAATATAGCTAATTATATAAAACAGAATTAAATAAACTACCTTAAAATATTTCTGCGCAATAATTGTGACTGTCGCAATGCTTTTGACTGATCCAGCAATAATTGGATAAACAGTACTTCTATCCTTGCATCCAAATAATTCCCAAAAATTAAAAAAAAAATACTAGGTAGTAGATATTTGAGGTAGATGAGGTCGAAGAAAATAGGAAACAGGTTTATTACAGAAGTTGCCCTTCATAAAATGTTTTCAGGACACATCGCCGCTGGAGTGGTGATATTTCAATCAGGTGACTCTCAAAGGGTCCTACCTCGCTTATCCTGGGTTGGTAGGGTTATGCGACTAAAAACTTATCGTGCACTTCGGCTGTCCAAAATTAAAACTTAGTAAAGTAATTTTTAGTTTTAAAAAAAAATACGTTTCATTAGAATATTACATACATACACAACTTCACGCCTGTATCCCGTATGGGGTAGGCAGAACACCAGAGGTAATAAAACCATCTGATGTCACGTTTGACAAATTAGGAGGCATTATAATAGTGAAGAGAGACTATTGCAGTGACAGGGGGTCAGCCTATCGCCCACAAAAAAGCCTCCCATAACACCTCGGTCCCTTAACTGACTTTTACAGTATGCCCGGGAAGAGAAGCAGCTGGCACATTCTATGTTTTTCTTTCGCTCCCAGTCCAGCATAGAAGCATTATTAGAATATTCTAATAAAATAAAGCGCCTAATAAAGCACTTGTATTTCTATCTCAATTAGAACTAGAATTACGGACGAGTAAAAACCTAGTAAATGCACTTCATGCCACACTTTTCAAAATCAAAGACCTAGCAAATAGCATTTTGAATTCCAAAAACCTTGGTACAATACAAGGTTTTTGTTTTTTGGAAGGGCTTTATACTAGGTTTTAGTTTACAAAATAGTTGAAATTTCCAACGTTTTTTCCAATGTTGTGTATAATGAAATCATAACAAGTCGTATGATGTAGTACGATATGAGGCGCGGGGGAGTGGCTATTGGGTATTATATTTTAATGTTACAATAATAAATAAATGATATATCATTTATAAGTGTGTTATGGTTCTAAATATTTTAACAACATCGTGTTTATAGGCCTGGGAATTTGTGTATTGCTTTTTTCTTTCTAGCACGTCAACTAAACCTAAAGACAAGTCACATTCACCTCCTTATGCTTCTAATCATGATATGACAAAACAAAAACCGCAAATCACTAACATGTATGCACAATCTCAAACAATAACTGCACAACCTCAACCAGCACGGTCCAGTTTGAACCAATTTCAGATGCATTCCACTTGAGAGATGATACTCTAGATGGTGATTTTAGTGATGACGATTCAGTCGCAGGTACTAAATAATAATGGTAATTGCGTACAAGTGACTGATAGCGACCATTCCTAAAAAATAACCGAGAAAAAAATGATTTCATCCAACAACATACACGACAACTCAGTTCACACAATGACAGCATAGGTACTCGAAAACTTACCACAGACTTTCAATATCCCTGCCCAATATTTGATACAAATAATGTAATGAAACCATCTTACTAATACTATAAATGTGAATGTTAGGATGTATGGATGTTTGTTCCTCAATCACGAAAAAACGGCCAAACGGATTTTAATGAAATTTGGTATAGTAATAGAGTACAATCTGGAATAGCACATAGACTACGTTTTATCCCGAAATTTCCGCGGAAAAAAAATTGGGTAAAACCGCGCGCAATAGCTAGTAGAATAAAAACGTTCTTAAGAACCCAATGATTGTCGAGTCTTGCAACGACAAGTGTCGTAAGGAATGCTCATTGAATTTTGAAATTTCAAATACTGGGTATTTGGAAAAAATATTTGAATAGCAATTTTCAAGCAAGGCGTGGATTTGCAAACAAAGGCGGTGAATTTTTTGTTGTAAAAAGAGGAAAAGTTGAAAAGTCTACTTCTTTTTTAAGAAACGAAACTCGTCACTTGAGAAGCTTACTAGGTTTTTGATTAAGAATAAAATTACTGACTCCACCAACAATTAATTAGTAAGTGGCATAAAACTTGCCACATTACGCCTAGGCTCAGTTTATTAATCTCATTATAAACAGCTTATTACGATAGTTCATGTGAAATCACATCCTGTTCAAAAACGCGTTGTTTTCTGAATGGCAAATCAAAATGTTGTTTTTGCTTCATCTGTAAAATTTTGTCAGGGGCACTTGCTAGGTTTTGATTCTGGACAGCCGATTTACTTCATTTCGTTAAAATCGATTAGTGCCGGGTTTCTATATTCAACGGACTTTCATGAGTAAAAGAACTTATTTATTTATTTATTTAACAATTTATGTACACACTACAAATGAGATCAGATAAAGTAAAAGGTAAGTTGTACAAAGGAACTGCTTATTTCCATAGAAAATGCTAAGTACTAAACTACATAATTAATAAATAAATAAATAAATAAATAATTCTGATACTCACACAGTATTATCTAGCCCAAATTAAGTTTCTTAAAGAACTTGTGTTATGGATACTAGATAATTGATATACTTAAGAAATATATAAACATACGTATTGAATAAATACATATTTTTTATTGGAATAAACTTAAATAAACATATAAACATCCATGACTTGATGGCTAATATCTGTGTTCATCACACCGATATCCGCCGCCGCCGGGATTCGAACCCAGGACCTCTGGTATAGAAGGCAATGTATGTTACCACTACACCAGCCGGTGGTCAAATTGATTTAGAATAGAGAACCTAAGCTTGAACTTCAAGGAGGATAAAATAATCTTATTTATTATCACTTCGATCGATTTTTGTAACACTCCATTTTGTATTATTTAGATGCTTATTTGATACTAATACGTTTCACCAGTATTCGCGTGGGCTACACGCGAAGCCCAAAAACTTTAAATCCTGATAAATGTAGCACATGCGCGTGCATTAAGTACTCACAAAATACTAAATGCGTCGAGCAATAACCAATTGGAGCTTAGCTAGAGGCTCACAACTGAATCAAAGGATTTCGCGAAGCTAGTACCAAAAAATATACCCCGGGCTAAATAATATGTAGAACACGCGTGTACTCTAGTGTTAACGGCGACATTACATGCATACATATGTGTTCGCTCAGTTTAATTTTTTAATACGTTTTTCATTCATTAATCTTCATGAGACAGTCCACATATAATTCTAAATTATCAAAGGCATTTTTAAAACGTATGCAGGGTTAATTTTAATTACTGCACATCAATTCCAACAACATTTGTTCTACGACTTTACAAATCTTGATAAATAACACAAAAAAAGAAAATTAACAATATTTTTCTCCCTCTGTTAATTATTACTCTGTATTTTGGACATAGGTATATTGGACTGTATAAAAACAATAAATATTTTTGTAAGGGAAAAATTAATGCTTTTTATTAATAATTTTAAAAAGTAGTACAACAAAATTCTGTTCGGGTTGACGTGAAGAGGGTGCCGGCAAGAGGTGATGCGCTACTTAAAATTAATCCTGTTTTTTAATTTAAAACTTAATTTAAAACAACGTAATTTTAAACTTGTGTATTTTGGAGAACAGTACTTTTCAGTAAGGCTCGACCTAAATATTTGATTTAGGGGTTTGTTTTAACTTAGCTATACAGGGTGATTGAAAGCTAGTTGCAAAGCTTTAAGGTGAAGTACGAGTTGGCGGGTTTCAATATTATGAAAACTGTTCGTTTTGCCTACGAACAATAGAAATCACTACCAAAATGCCTTTCTATATTCAAAATCTTGACATCTTAACCACTGCTTACGAACTGTTTGACTGTAATGGGTTGCTAGGTTGCATTTGACCATTTACAAAATAAGTCATTATATCTAGCCAACGACGACGTAACAAGTTATTAATTTAAACCAATAAGGTAAAGGTAGCATGGCAGTCTGCTGCGGCCAATAAGAGATATGTTTTCATTACGTATGATGACCAATTAAAGTATAGGTCATTTTATCTAGCCAACGACGAAAAAAATTATTCATTTAACGAAATATCCTATCAAATATCTGTCAACATATCAATAATCCAGTTTTCTCTTTCTAACTTATCTATAACTGTTTTTGAAAAAAAGGACGAATATTATTGAATGACATAATTTTTCTTTTAAATATTTACTTTGACGTCATAAAAATGTGATTCAACCAATGGCAAAATTAGTCGAAGGATTGGCGTTTCGTTTTACGTAAGCAGTTAAATGCACTTATTAATAAAAAGCTCTAAAAATATACTATAATATATTTATCGAATACTTAAACATAGCAAACATAAATCGAATAAGTTTATATATTTCTTTAGTTCAAATATCATACAAATAATTTGAATAACTGAAACCTTGGGCATTTTCACAAAAATACTTAAAATGGTGGTAATGGTTAAAATGGGTCTGCTGTAAGAAATTTCGATAGAGATAAGCTGTACCTTTGTACTTATTTTGTTCTATGTATCCTTATATTGTATCTTAACTTATGTGTACATAAATTGTTAAATAAATAAATAAAAAAAAATTGACAGAGCTCGTCTAAGACAACGTCGTCATGGCTTAAATGGTTTTAAATTGTCTTTACTTACTTCACTTTAAAGCTTTGCACCTAGCTTCCAGTCACCCTGTATAAAGAGCAACAAAAACAAGATTGTTCAATCACTTTTGGCAGGCTATACAGTGCAAACAAAGTGGACTAACAAGTGACTCGCGGTGAATTCTGAATATAATCTTGAGATTATATTAGTGGTGTGTTTGTGGAATATTAAAGTTCAATTTAAAACAGGCTATTAAGTCTAACCATTCCATAAAGTGTATTAATATGTATATTGAAGTCGAATATACGTATTTATCGTAAGAAAATATGTACCTGTCTGATTTAAAGGTTGTTTTTCATCAAGACGAAGCAACTGAATCCAAACTATAGAAAGTAAAGATTAAGTTGCAACTTACAAGTAATCTGACATAAGTGTTACAAAGATTTAGCGACATCTTCAAACGGAGATCCGAACCAACTTGTTTTATGGATTACCTCACTCCTGTCTCCCTTTAAGCAGAGACAAGGGAACACCATGCGTTCCAGACATACCTCTTTCGCTTTCTCCACATTCATCAATCTTTTCATACATGATCGCCGGTTACGGGTACTTTTGAGTAGGCCCTTTTTCAAAATGTTGCCAATTAGATAGGCATACGTTCGCCTAGGCCGGCCCCTTCCGACAGAAATGGTGGTCAAGAGGGTATTTATTTATAACCAGATGCTGCACGCAGGTTTATTTATTGATTCACTATATAAAATTTGTTAGCCTTCTTTAAGGCTGCAAACTGGACGGCAGCGATTGCGGCGCAGGCAGGGCGCGGCGCGGGAAGAGATTTCCGATTTGAAAGTATTGAGTTTGTATGAAACCGCGACAAATCGCTCCGCTGCCCGCTGGCGTAGAGAATGGCGCGTCGCTGCCCACGCCGCTGTCGCTACCGTCCAGTTTGCAGCCTTAGTGCTATGCTATCGAATAAATCTTATAGAATCCTTTATCAGTGGTATATGCAGAAACCAGTAGCCTCTGTAAGGCGTAGCACAAACTCCTACACTTCCCTTATGAAGGACCCCATAATAGCCCAAAATTAGTCGATCTGAAATTGTTTAGGGCTCGTGCATGAAAGCCGTTTAATAAACAATAAAAAAAAACTCGCCTACGTATTGAAGTAGTGAAATAAAAGTCAATTGTTGAAAATAGACTTAACCCTGCTCTTAAACTCGGTCCCATGCGATATTAGTGTCGTGTCAAGTGGAATAAATTCAAATCACAGTCACCATAATAAAATGGCAATGGGTATAGCACCTAGATCAAATAAAGATAGCCTATCAGACTGTAAGTTCTAGACAGACCACGAATTAGAGGGCAGGATAATCTTGCTAATCTTCAACAGCGAAAGGCTGAGCGGGAGTGTAAATTCTTATGTTCAGCATGTTTTATCATATGATGATGATTATATTACTTTTTCCTCATGTGCATGCTGCTTTTATCAAGTTCAGTTCAATTCAGCTGAAATTATCCTTGAATTTTCTGAAGTATTAGACTCAATCACTCGTAAAGCTCCTATATTGCTAAATGCACACTTTTATTTTATCTTAGTTACTCGTGACCACGGGGATTGCAAAGAAACCGAAACATCGAGTTAAATTTATACTACATTTTTACTGTACGTGATAAATCCGGTTAAAATGTGTTAACTGTTTGACTGAAATTTCTTTATATACATCGGAAACTAACGAAAGGTTGTTTTGAGTTTTTTGGTGAACGCGGGCTTTAAAAACGCTGTATTTAGAAATAAAACCAGCTAAAAACAATAACTGTGCCGCGATGATATTGAGCGATTGATATTATAATAATAATAATAAAAACTCTTTATTGTACACAAACATGGTTATACAGTTTAAAAATAAAAATAATGATCACAATTAACATACAAAGGGCGGCCTTATCGCCGAAGCGCGATTTCTACCAGGCAACCCAGGCATTGGTGGAAATTAATGTGGGCGAGGTGTACGGCTCGTAAAATAAACTACATACGAATAATTACATTATACATACATAACGTTTACATAAATAGGTACTTATGTACTATATAAATAAATACTATATCAATACACATATAAATAAATATGGATAGTTAAGATGGACAGTGTTTCACCTGGTAATGCCGTTTAAGCATTCGTTTAAAAATGCGCGGTGTGCGCGCCAAGCGAATTTCAATCGGGAGCTCGTTCCATAACGACACCGATCGTATAAAAAAGGATTTTCCTACAAATGTGGTTGTGTGCGATGGTGTCGCCAGGAGTAAATTCGATGAAGAACGCAAGTTTCGGTCGTTATTGGTATACCGATAATTCAAGCGGTCTTTTAGGTACGCAGGTATCGCTTTATCGTACAGAATACGGTAGACTAGAGAAAGAATGTGAGTATTCCGGCGAAGGCGAATAGGAAGCCACTTGAGTTTAGTGCGGAATTCAGATATGTGGTCGTATTTGCGTAATCCAAATACAAACCTTATGCAGAGATTTTGTAGCCGCTCAAGTCTATTTAGCAGTTCTTCAGATAAGTCTAGATAGCTGGCATCAGCATAGTCGAGAATAGGAAGTAAGAGAGATTGTGCAAGCGTAATTTTAGTGGCAGTAGGGAGGAAATTGCGAAGACGCTTGAGCGAATTCGCCGCGGCAAACATTTTCCTGCTCAGCTCAGTGACTTGTGGTTTCCATGAAAGCGTGCGGTCAAAGATAATGCCCAAGTTTTTCACAGTCTCGCTGTATGGTATAGAGACGCCGTTAAATACAACTTGAGGTACTGAACTCCAGTTAACCCGAGAAATCATTTTGTGACTACCAATGATAATTGATTGAGTCTTAAGAGGGTTGACTGTGAGACCATGGTTATAACTCCAGTCCGATATTCGTTTTAGGTCAGCGTTGTGTTGCAGAATAGTGTTTGGTAGATTCTCCAGACTGTTTTGTGTATAAATTTGAAGATCGTCCGCATACAGATGGTAAGAAGAAGATATATTGAGAGTAATCGAATTGATGAATAGAGCAAACAGGAGAGGAGACAACACGCCACCTTGCGGCACACCGGTTTTAGATTCAGCGGCGGTCACCGGAAAAAAGTTATTGTAACAATACCAGCAATTTGAATTTGAAATCTGCAGTCTTCAAGCCTTTAGAAACTTGTTTTTATATTTCAAATGTAACAATAAAAAAAAAACAAAGATCTTTTATATTTCCATGAAACTAGGAAAAATAGATTTCCACTAAACCAAATCTAAAAATAGCTCAGAAATGAAAAATTGTAATTTTTTGAAGGGGCGGTTCTATGTGGACATGCTTTGTTTGACCTTCTTTGTAACCTTTCGATGAATGTCAGTCCAATAACAAGTAACTCTATTTAGAATGAATACCCAAATTATTATTCTGAAAAGAACTTTTGAACTTAAGGAGAAACCTAAGCATTTACATTCGAAAATTTTCCTAGTTTTCTTTGAATTAGAACTTCTGGGAATATGCTGGGAAATGACAGCTGGCCTAACAATTACTAGAAAAGGATTTTTTACGTGAAAGGGTATCCAATTATTTATCTTTTATCCTAAAAACTAGTCAATGTATAAAGAGTGATACTTTTCGGCTAAGTTCAGAACTTGCTGAATTTGCTTGAAAATTACAGCTGTTCTCAATTGTTTAAACTTATAGTAGTTTTTTTTGCTTAAATCTCACCCGTATTGTTACATGCAATATTGTCCATTTCGATTTTATAATTAATATTTTAAAAACAATACAGAAATAAATACTGCGATCAATATATATGTAAGTACCCCAGGTTACTAAATGAAATAATTATTTCTATCCAATTTGGTACAGTCGCGAACTAATAAAATTTATAAAAGAAAAATCCAAAGCTTACTCCAACTGGAAAAAATATGGAAACAAACTATAGTATCAAACAGTTTCATATTTACGGGCTCAAGTCAAAAAACTTCAAAATACTTGTTATGACACTTATATACAACATTCTCAGCAAAATATTAAATCATGCCCAAAGTTACTGTGGTCGTATGTTAAGTCTAGAAGAAAAAACCACTCTGGCTTCCTAACGTAATGACTTATAAAGGAGAGTCAATTTCCGACCCAAAAGAAATCTGTTTTTCATTTAGCGATTATTTTAAGAACAATTTTGGCCCTCCCTCATCCAGTCCTCACGCCACAGATGAATTACTTGAAGGGATAAATTTAGATACTTTGAATTTAATCATAGTGGAAGATGATTTTATTTTAAAGTTACTCAAATCAGGTGACCCACACATGAACTCAATTACAGATTATTATGCATTAATCTTCAAAAAGATCTTGAAAGGTTAAACAAATATTACCAAGAAAACAAAATAGATATTAATATTAGCAAATGTATGGTAATGACTTTCACAAGAAATAAAAAACCTATTGACTACGTCTATAAAATCACTGACATCAATATTAAAAAGACTTGGGAGTAATTCTAGATGCCAAGTTAACTTTTAATGAACATATCACAAATACAGTCAGTAAAGCATATAAGAACTTGGGCTTCATTCTCCACGTCAGTAAACCATTTAATGACACCGATTACTTAAAAATATTATTCTATGCCTATGTAAGAAGTGTACTTGAATATTGTAGCAGTCTTTGGAATCCTCAGTATTTAGTGTGCATTAAAAATGTTGAGAGAATTCAAATAAAATTCTTAAAAAAATTCAATTATAGATGCCAGTTTTTGATAACGGATTATGGTGAGTCCTGTCGAACTCATAATATGCTATCCCTTAAAGATAAAAGAATTATGAGTGATTTGTTATTTTTACACGCTGGTGTTCATGGTACAATGTGCTGCTCAGATCTGACAGAACAAAGTTTAAGGCTTCGGGCCCCTTCGCCTCGTACAAGACACACAGCTTTTTTCATCCTCCCGCCTGCACGTACTTACTTCTATCAATTTTATTGCATGATAATTTTAATAGGGTAGTATTTAATCGAGTAACTGTAAATAAAAATTTTAGGTGACAAAAATAATGAATTTGGCTTACTGTTTTAATTAAGTGAGCGACTGAGAGCGAGTGACGAAGAATCAATGAAACAGCGACTTAAAAACACTTTTGACCATGTCGGGATTGTCCAGGGTTGACTATAATAGCTGACCAGGTTTATGGCGCTTCGCCGGCCGCTGCCGCGGCACCGCTCGCTTCGCTCGCTCGGCTCGCGCACGTGTATAACTATATGCAACCTAACATGCTCCTCCTCGCTGCGCTCGTCGTCGCACCTAACCGTACTGATTCCGCCTTCCGGTGCGGGAGCCCTTCTCGTAACTTATCTCTTTCATCGCAATGTATATGTGTTTTAGTCGCTCACTTAGTAATTCAGTCGCAATATTAATATTTAAAACCGTTCATTTTCATATATTTTTCAAGACAGTCCAAATTTGTTTTTTAGTCGCTCGTTTTATTATTTCCAGTCCAAATTTGTTTTTTAGTCGCTCGTTTTATTATTTCCCATTTTAATATAGACATTAAACGTAATTGTGACTATACAGCTTTCTCGTTTATCGGTGAAATTAATAATGTATATTCAAGTTTTATGTAAATTGCTCAGTTAATCCTATTAAACTTCAGCTCTCTTAATGTAAAAATTATAAAATGTAAATCCGTGATTAGACATATTACGCACCTTCGGTAAGAGAAGGGCACAATTGCACTTTTCATGATTTTACAGGAGAGTCATTTTAAGTTATTTTTTGCAATCAATGTCTAATTTCTCACTCTATATATTAATTTTCACTCATTGACTTCTACAGTAACATGCAAGGATTATTAAGAAATATAATTATGTCATCAGAATAGTTCAAAAACTTTATATTTATTTTATTTTAATTATTTTGAATCTGTCTCTCTATACATATTTAAAATTAAAGGGCATAAGTATACTAAACGAGGCTTTGTCCTTCCAGGAATGAAAAAATTGAAACGCTTATTTACCTTAATGACTTTGGCACTCCAGAAGACTTTTAAATCAGTCGGATTCTATGGGCGCAACTGACCAATGCGTGCTTGTCGCACCAGAATTATCTAAAAATCTAATAATACGACAAGGGCATTTACGTTATCTAGAGCAAATGTAATAAATTAATGGGCGCCTTTGTCTGTCCAGTGATGATACTACTATTAATATACCTTTTGGCATATTTAACTCATTTTCACAAAATTTGGTAGTTATGCCCTTGTCTTACCGAAGGTGCGGTTACACAAGATATGTTTTTTTTAAGTAAGTTCTAAGGTCTGTGGATTTTGTGAATGATAAATAAATAAATAAAGATAAAAAAGGTAAACCAATTGCAATTATTGCATGGCAAACCCTAAAGGCTAGAAAAATGATAGGTACTTAATATAAATATTGGATTAATTTCATCATTTACTAGCCTACTTTTTACTGCCAGTTAAGAGTAGAACTCTCAAATGAAATAAATTAAAATATGTAGGGGGAGGCCCGCCAAAAAAGCACTTCCCGTTTGCGTCCGCTCCCGAGCCGTCGTGTTTTCGGTCGCTCCCGAGTGCTCGTATTGCGCTACCCTTGTTGCCTTCCCCGCACACGTGCGGGTTTAGTTACCAAGCCAAGCTCTTAACGGAAAGTTTTCTCTCGCGGAGGTTGTGCGGTGTCGAGGCTTTTTCAGGGCGGACCCGACTGCTGCCAGCTGAAGCATCGCTGATTTTGTGGATACGTAACCGTGATAACTAAGCCTGATCGTCCGCCGTTCACCGGCAACAGGTCTGGATTATTTCGCCCTTTTTTTCAGCGCAGTCTTGCAGCTATCTCGCCGTTCACCGGAGGATTTGTCTAGGATATAATTCTTTTCAGCTCAGTCCTGTCACCCGTGCTCGATGGATTCCCCCATCGACCCCAGGATTTTGTCCCTGCTTCAAGATTAGGAAGCTCGGCTCATTACTAAACTTCAATCTCAGGATTCTCAAACTGCAGCTAGTCTTGATAGAAAGTATCATATGCTAGATTCAAGGAAGAAGGACTAAGGAGTCCCATGAGGTAAATTTTAACTCGACGTTTCGGTGTCTTTGCAGACCTCGTGGTCATGAGCGACTCACCAACAATGACACAATAAAATGTAAATATAAGCGATAAATCCGGTTAAAAAGTGAGTGTTTTATTTAACTGTCAGTATACTGAATTTGTCTTTTTGGAATACCAAATAAGGATGGAAATTCTGTCTGTATCTAATAGTCCGATGGTTAAAGGGCACGTGGAAAAAAATCCAAGGTATCAAGTGGATGAAGACGGGACTGCCTACTTAATAACTAGATGTTAATACTTGTAAAGCAGATCCTTTCAGCGGTAGCTGAGTGAAAAATAGACGTTCCGGCGTATGAAAATCAAAAATCTACCAAATTACCCAGGCCTGTATTATAAAACATTTACAAAGCATTGATCATGACTCAAGAACAGATACTCCTTGCAAAACAATCTTGTATCTTAACTTATGTAGAACTCAAAATTGAGTAAAATTTTATAATACCTACAAGCCTTGGAGTCGGTTCAAAATAACTAAATAGTATAAAATAAAATAAACGCATTAACATTGTAACAATTAGTTACCAAATAAAAATGAACTTAACATCGCGCAGCTAAAAAATGGTGTTTGTACAGTGTACTAAAACCTCATATGTATTTAAGATCATTGAAACAAGCAATGCATGGTATATGAATGTTATTTTTTTTTTTTTTACTTCTTATAAATTAAAATATGATATACAATGTCTAATAAGCTTTGGTACAGGCATCAGCATCATTTTTTTACCTAAAATTATAATTATTTCGGTGACCTTTTATAAACTGTAGTCTCGAGTAATCGTTAAGATTAGAGCCGGCTTAAAATATTGTTTATAAAAAGAAAACAATGTTGTTAAACTTCTTATAATTGTTATGCTGTAGGATATCCTAATAAAATAAATCAATAAATTAAAGTAAGCATTTTTGCACTTACCAGATTGTTCTATAGCTCGCAATCGACGGTCTAGCTGTCGCCAATGGAAATCAGAAGTGCATCCATCATTGTTTTGCCCTTGATTTACAGATGATCGTTTTGTCAATAAATCTATCACTTCGCAGGCCGATAACGTACATTCTCCTTTAACTTCCTGGAATACTAAATTACAACACGGTATGAAATATTAATAAAACTATATTTAAAGAACTATCAAAACAACACATGTTTAAATCAAGTGGTTTAATTGACTTTGCTTTCAATCGTGTTAATGAAATATTCCTACCTTGAAACAAAATTACGAGGAAACACGAAATATACTGAATGAAACGCATAATAAATAAAATATTATGTTTCCAGCCGCGTTGGGGAAAATAATGCCCGTTGTAACCTGATGACTCAACGACAGTGATTTTGCTTAGCGTTCAGGATTAATGGACGGCGTTATGCAAGACAATAAATTCGAAACAAATTGAAAGATATTTTTTGCTTCGTGCAAAATGAAAAGCTCAAAAATTCAAAAGGTTGGTAATCATGTTAGATGACAAAAGTAAAATTTTTCACTGAAAATGGAAATTTTGGCTGGCAAGCAATGTGATTAAATCATCTTTATTGTTTTTATCACATTATTTGGCTACAATTCCGAAGAATATTTTGCAGAGCAAGGAAAATCATTTCAGCTATTTTGTTGTAAAGGGAAAATAAAAACGTTTGGCTAAATTTGTTATTATATTGAAATATTACCAGCATTTAACAAATATATCAGTAATTTAGTATTAAGCTATAGCATAATTATTGGTTCAAAAGTAAGTTCTTGGTCAGTATTTTGCGTTGACTTAAATCGGACTAAAATCATTAAAAAAAAACAATTAGGAACTTAGCAGTAAGTAATGGTATGGTAAGTAAACTATGGTTTAGTAGAGTGCGCATAAACCAATGACAAATAGGTTGACATTCTATTGCAGTATCGAGGTTGAAGTTAAATTTTGGAGATGGCTAAATAAAAAAACATGCTAGGTGATATAGTCTTTAACTGACTAAATATGAAGACTGTTACCATATTTATATATTATAAATAAGAACATACCCAAGAACAAAGATTTAAAAGTAAAATGGACGGGATTACAGAAAAGCATGTATTCGGTATCAAATAACCCTAGACAATAATCAATTCGTCTTACATCTATACAGAGTTTTTTCGTTTTTTTACGTAAAAAACTACTTTTGCTTTTTTACTGCTCCGGAATACTAATCTGATATTTCTGAGAAAAAATGAAGTATCTTGATACCTGAATTTTTTGCCGTATAAATAATAAATAAATATTTTTGACACTAACACAACATTATCTAACCCAAATTAAGTTTTTTTAAAGATCTTGTGTTATAGATACTAGATAACTGATACACTTAAGAAATATGTAAACATTAATATTTACATACATATTTTTATTAGAATAAACTTAAATCAACATATAAACATCCATGACTTGACGACTAATATCTGTGTTCATCACACAAATATCCGCCGCCGCCGGGATTCGAACCCAGGACCTCTGGTATAGAAGGCAATTTATGTTACCGTTACACCAGCCGGTCGTCAAGTAGATTCTATAGTCAATATATCTTATGTAACAGAATTCATAAAATAAATTGAGACTTCTAAGACTTAGTTAGATATACCTAAGTAATAATATTTTAAAAGTTTCTCGATCGGTGTATCTATGGAATGAGTAAACCTTAGGGCGTGGATCCATCTCTACATTGCCGCGCCGTGCCACGGAAACGGCGCCGCCGCCGTGCCGTTTCACCGCGTTTCGCCGCTGCACTATTCCATGGCGTCGTGCACAGCGCAACGCTCAGCGCTTCACGCTCTTAAAATTGTCTACATCATGGCAGGCCTGGCTCACTCCGTGCGGTACATCCGTTATTTACCTACAGCGAAGCGCTCCGCCAGCGGATTTCGAATCAGTCGAGTGTCACGAGCGCGCGTTGTAGATACCTACCTACCTAATAGCACTCACAGTAATTCTATGATCGAGGTCGCAAATAGTATTTAAAAATGGACATAAAAAGAAACAAATATTCAATTAGATTATGTTTAGATTTGATTATGTTCAATTTAGTAAACAAAACATAGGTAGTATTACTAATTATTCGTCGTAACTTTTTTTTCATTTTGTACTTTAGGTAAGTTGAAATAATATTTTTTTGAAAGGTGCGATGTAATACCTACTTCGGTAGATACTTAATTAAATAAGGAGATTAATTATTCTTCACTAGGCAGCAACCCTAACAGCGTAAGAAAAGATAAGAGGCATGCGATAGAAAGAGACAAAACTTCTAGGTATATAAATTTGCAGGTACGTAATGCTGTGCGAGCTGAATTCCACCGTATCGCGTCGTAGCAAGACTCGAATTTATTTAGATCTTCTTGCGGAGTAATTCTTCTGTACCAACGGTACTATTACTTATTATGTGATCATGGTTCATTATAGAAAAGTATGCCGTATAACGACACGGCGCCGTTGCCGTGGAAAGTTGCGGCGATGCGCTGTAGAGGCGGATCCACGCCCTAACATCTTCAAAAGGATGCTTAAACGTCATTACCTCGTAAAACACTGCTCATCTTAACTTACTTATAAGTATGGGTGTGTGTTATTAATATCTAAGTGTATGTAATTATTTGTAGGTAGTGTTTTGTATGAAATCTGTACCCGTTCTAACTGGGTTGCCTGGCAAAGATCGCTTTATAGCCAACTTTGTACAAATGTTCTTAAAATATTGTATCAATCTGTTGCTTATGCTGTTGGTGTGCAATAAATAATTATTACTATTATTTCGTATACTTAAGGCTACCCGCCTTTTTAGGCTGAAGGACCCGACAATTTCACCAGTCGGTGGGGGATCAGGGCAAAAGAGATAGAAACCGGCGAACGATTCGAGCAAAATAATTATATTGCTTAAAGCCTTTACCTTCTTTAAACGTAGTCTGACTCAGTATTGCATAATGTAGTTATTATGATGCCTGAAATAGGAAGGAATTACAAAGTAGAGTGTATTTTTATAAAAGAGCATTTTCCCTAAGCGGAGCTGGGCAGAGCAGAGCTTAGCGGTGCATGAATAGACCAAACAATGGAAACAGCAGATGAGCAGAGCTGAACGGATATTCATAAAAAAACAGTGAGGAGTGAAGGACAACGGGGCGGTGTGGAGCGGAAGACAGCGGAGTTAAAATTTCAAAGTATGCTCCACTCAACTCAACTCCACTCTGCTCCACATTAGTGGAAACACTCAACACTTTTCACCGCTGTTCTCCGCTCTTTTCCGCCCAGCTCCGCGTCATTGGAAACGCAGCCTTAAGGGTGTCTTAAGAGGCTCATAAGCCTTCGTGACTTGGATCCCGTGACGAACAACTGCAAGCTGAATAAACTCACGCCTTAAAGATCATACCATTTTATCCTTTTAGCGTTCTTATTTATGTTATTCATTTAGAAAGAAAGAAAGAACATTTATTTTATAGCGACGGATACACAGATCTATATAAAAAACAATACACAAAAGAAATAAAATTTTAATAACATAATTTTAAGTAAGTACACACAGTAAAATGTATGATTTAATGATACCCCGCAGCCATGTGCATAAAATTTTATTAGTTCATATAAACAAATATTTTTAGCTATTTTCATTTTTTCAAAGTAAATATATTCATAACAGAATGATTGTTTTGTTGTGACCATCCGCTAGCATCTAAATAAGTCTTATACAATTATACAGTTGTCTAAATTGATTGCGTCCGTTTTGCGTTTGGTCGTATAAAATTAAGCAAACGAAGGTTGAATTTATTTGTTTTCTTTAATAAAAATAAACGAGTCTGTTTGTAAATAAAGATTAATATACTATAAGGGCCATTTTCGAAAAAATGTAAAAAAACGTTTATTTTTAGATTTCTTTAGTAATAACAAGACTAGTTATTATTTTAATTATGAATTGAAGATAATCTTTTGAAAAATAATTGAAATAGACAAACATAAATTATGCATCAAACAACTGGTATTATTCTCAACTTAACAGGGAGCACGATCTCGAAAATATTAGCCTACTAGCTTTTGCCCACGACTTCGTACGCCCATTATTATTGTTTATATTTAACACGACCAGTCATACAACTAAAAAGTCCAACCCCTTCCCGTGGGAATTTCGGGAATTCCTTCCGTAAAAAAACCAGTCACTCTTTGAAAAACCTTTATGCCAAGTACCATATCCGTGCACTCTAGGAATAAGATTTTTCATACAAACTAAAAAGTCCAATAATTCCCGTTCCTGTGGGTATTTCGGAAATTTCTTCCTTAATGCTCCCCCACAACTGCCAGTACAAATTCGTATGCAAGTAGGGTGACCATGCATTCAATATTACAATAGTTAGAAGATCTTATAGTAAATGTAGATCTAAAAATAGCACTGTCACTGCAATAGTCTCTCCATCATTTTAGTACCTCCAAATTTTGTCAAACGTGACATCAGATGGTTTTATAGCCTCTGATGTTCTGCCTACCTCATTATGGATACAGGCGTGAAGTTATGTCTGTATGTATCTAAGAAAAAAAAAATCTTATACATCTATACTAATATTATAAAGAGGAAACCTTTGTATTTTTGTATATTTGTATTGAATAGGCTCAAAAACTACTGGACCGATTTCAAAATTTCTTTTACCATTACTTAGAGGGATTCTTCCGAATCCGTATAGGCTACTTTTTATCCCGAAAATCCCGCGGGAATCGAAATTGCGCGTGTAAAACCGCGCGCAACAGCTAGTATTTATATATATTTTCGGTTTGACACATATTCAAAGAGTACTTTTTAGTACCTAGCCTTCGTAAAACGCTCAGCCACGTAGCGTGCAGACTCGATCTGGTCTTCATAAAATGTCTCTTAGAACAAGTATTTTATCTATACATATAATAAAATGGTAGGAAAGTCAAAACTGTACATTGAATATTTTTTTAAAAGAATACTTGGGGTATGATCTACAATCGAAACAGAAACAAAAAATATAGTTTTTAGAATTTTTGTCTGTTTGTCTGTTTGTCTTTCCGGGATAAACTCAAAAAGTACTGCTATTTGATTTACTTCAAATTTGGCATGAAGATAGTTAAGAAGTCGGGTCAACATATAGGCTACATATTATCACGCTAGCAGTGTTATAATCGTAGGTGCGTTTGGTGCTGCATAGCGTTCACGCAGACGACGTCGCGGGCAGCAGCTAGTATAGCAATAGTCTTCTGATGAAAGAATGACTTCATTAACTAGTTTAGTAATATGTTTGTATTGTATATTTGTTTTATATCTGCTTATATATTTAATATTAATATGTATTATTACTTTTATATGTATATTACTATTTTTCTGCCACGTCACATACTATATTTTCATCCCAGATTATAATATTTTTCATTTGTTTTGTGTTTGTATAAATTTTAGTGTTTTAGGGTGGGACTATCCCAGTAAAAATAATAAAATAAAATCCCCGGACTATCAAATCAACTACATGGCCCCATAGTAAGCATAGCTTGTGTTATGGGATACCATGTAGCGAACTCGGGGGAAGCTAGAATATAAATACATAAATAGATAAGCACCCAGACACGTAATATTTTTTTTCTTGTTCCGTGTGGCAATCGAACCCGCAACCACTGGCGTCTGAGGCAGACAGGCTTACCTCATCGCCAAACTGGTCGTCGAGTACACTTTCCCTCTCCCAGAACACCTATGGTACGGACTGAAAAACATAGTCGATGATCTTACTGGATCAATCGACATTAAGCTGAGTCTGATTCCTTTTTTTTAACTATCGTTTTTTTCTATGTATAATATGAACTAGGTAAATGTGTGTTTTAATTGTGTTAATCACGATAGTTATTTAAAAAAATATTCTCATTCATTCTTTTTCATTAATTATATTAAAAAAGTTGCTGAAAAGTTGTTAGAAGCCTCTAATGGCCTCTAATGGTTATAAGCTACATGACATCACGTTAAATTTAGTTAACACTATTTCTCACAAAAAAGTTCAATAAAAATAAAATTTTAAAAACTTATACCCGACTTCTGAAAACACTCTCTAAAAAGTACAAAACAAGAAAATAGTCGCCGCTGAAATATTTTTGTATTTGCTTAAAGGAGAGCCGTGGTCAAATGCCACCTATTGTAGCAAAACAGACTCATAAAATAAAATAAAATCAAAATGTCGTACGTCATGACTATGCTTCCAACATATATCTATCAGTATGATCTATAAAAATACATAAATATTAGCTTGCTTTAAGACAACACATCGAAATGTTTTTTCTTGAAATCTTAGCACCTTAACACGCCGACAACAGGCCGACATTGCATAGAAATCGCCACCATCGACACCGCTCAGACTCTGAAATCGTTTCAAAAATCGATAAAAAAATAACGGTAAATGCTACGTAAATTTTGAGCAACCAAAGTCCGAACAATAATGTGAAGATTGAGTTTTTTTTAAATTCTAAGCATATAGATTGCATAATTACGTAGTAATTTGAACAAAAGTATGTTTTTAGACGTGTTTTCGAAAAATAAAACTATCGAGTCATAATCATCAAATCATGTTTTTGAGCAGGCAAGGTATAGATAAAGATATGAATTTACACATATCAAAATTTCAGATCCACTCGTCATGTCATATTCTCATAGTTTGCGATGAATGTCAATTCATTTTTTCAATATGTCGCCATAAAGGGGTCCCGCTTGTTGATGGCAGTCTCGTATAATACAGCAAAATTTTGAACTGATATTGATAAAATAAAAGACCTTTAACCTCTATGGATTAAGTGTAAAACAGTTGTACAATGATAAGTAACATGCAAAAGCTGCCTTATTTATTATGTCTTTTTATAATAGTTTGTAATGGTGTAAGAGGGAGCTCAATAAAAGATGTGTAGATTGATCCGTGATTGAAACTGTATTGAATAATGTATGCGAACTTATACCGATTTTCATATCACTTATCACTTCAGCAGCTCTCCACGAGCCCCCAGCACGCAACTATTTCCACAATTCATCCATTAGTCCATTGCGCTAACTCCTCTTTTCTCATAATTATTATAATTTTGATTTGTTTTCTTTATTAGAGTGGTGTGCCTTCCCAACATCTTAATATGCCTTATGCAGGTTTATTTATAATTATAGTTTTTTAATTTGCTTATTTTCGTAGCTTCTTTTGAGTTTTTTTGACTTTTCATTCTCTTAGTTAATATTCAATTAATGAATAAAAGTAAAATTAAAAATTTTAAAAACCCCCCGACACAAAAAATGACCTTAAAAACTAACAAATAATATTTTAAACCTATTCTAATTATTATAGTCCCATATATAATTGACTGTAAGACTTGTGCTTTAAAATATTTTTATTTTCCGAGCTTCGTCGCCGCGTCGGGGACCGCTCAAGTATATAAAGTATTAAGCCAACAACAGATAATTTATTATTACATTTAGGTATGAGTGATCTTAAGTTTCATGCATAGTCTACGCTCTACGTAATGCCGCGCGCGGCGAGCTCGGTGTGCGGCTTGCGGCGCGGGGTGGGCGTCACCAAGTGCGGCGACCCGAACGGGCAGACACGTGAGGGCAGACGACGTTGACGGTTGTGTCGATTTTACGAATTTTTCGGAGTGAATTCTTTTGATGCAATCTGCAACTGACAACTGTTTTTCTCACTTAGCGGTCCCCCGACGCGGCGACGACGCTCGGAAAATAAAAATATTTTAAAGTACAAGTCTTACAGTCAATTATATATGGGACGATAATAATTAGAATAGGTTTAAAATATTATTTGTTAGTTTTTAAGGTCTTTTTTTGTGTCGGGGGGTTCTTAAAATTTTTAATTTTACTTTTATTTTTACTTTTTAAAGTAGGTTTTAATATTAGGAAGGTATTTAAAATAATTAGTTAGTTGAGTTAGTAACTTAGTTAGGTATTAGATATCATATTAGTTTTAATTTACTATATTAAGTTTTAACTAGTAGGTAGTCTTAGGTTAAGTGGAATATAAAATAGGTATTTGTGATCAATTAAAGCAATTTAGGTAGGTATTAGTTTCAGGTTAGGTAGGTATTATTAGGTTATTATTTATAATTTTATAGCTGCATATATAAATAATCCATAGCAATAAAATGGGTCTTGGGCGTAAATGCAAAAATGCTCGAAACGAAGCTAAAAGGCGCAGATTAACGCAGCCAGAGGAGAACACCCCAGAAAGGGAAGAGTTTTTATTATTACAAGCAACTCGGAAAGCTGAATTACGTGGCCAAGAAAGTTCTCAAGACAGGAAACGTCGTCTTGAAAAAGATGCAGCGTCCAAGGCTTCGCAGACATCAAAGCAACCTTCTTTGAGACTTGCGCGGAATGCGCAGTGCACTGCGGAGTCTCGTCTGAAAGAGAGACAAGAAATTGCGGCAGAGTTGAAGCAACGCGACGCATCATTTCACACATTGGAAGTGGTGTAGAATTTCGAATCTATAGAACTAGCGAAAGGAAGTCAGATCCCCTCATTAACTATAAAAGAGCTGATCATCTTCAAACAGCTGATCAGGTCATGGTAACTTAGGTACCACGTACTTCAATTTCACTGAAGTAACACGGTACGAAATTTCGAATCGATAGGACATATGGAAGGTAGTCAGATCCCCTTATCAACAATAATAGAGCTGATGATCTTCAAACGGCTGATCAGGTCATTGTAACCTTACCATAAACTTTCAATTTCATTGAAGTAATACGGTACGAAATTTCGAATCGATAGGATATAAGGAAGGTAGTCAGATCCTCTCATCAACTATTAAAGAGCTGATGATCTTCAAACGGCTGATCAGGTCATGTTTCCCTTACCATATACTTTCATTGTAATTGTAGTAATACGGCACCAAATTTCGAATCAATACGACATATGGAAGCTATTCAGATCCCCTCATCAACTATTAGAGAGCTGATGATCTTCAATTGGCTGCTCAGGTCATGGTTACCTTACCATATACTTTTAATATCATTGTTGTAATACGGCACCAAATTTCGAATCGATACGACATATGGAATTTAGTCAGATCCCCTCATCAACTATTAGAGAGCTGATGTCCTTCAAACGGCTGATCAGGTCATGGTTACCTTACCATATACTATCAATATCATTGTTGTAATACGGCACCAAATTTCGAATCGATACGACATATGGAATTTAGTCAGATCCCCTCATCAACTGTTAGAGAGCTGATGATCTTCAACGGCTGATCAGGTCATGGTTACTTTACCATATACTTTCAATATAATTGAAGCAATACGGTACCAAATTTCGCATCGATAGGACATATGGAAGGTAGTCAGATCCCCTCATCAACTAGAAAAGAGCTGATGATCTTCAAACGGCTGAACAGATTTTCATGAAACATAGCTAAGAACACTCAGGATAAAATTATCTATAACACAAAAAAAAAAAACTAAACGAAAAACGGTTCATCCGTTTGGGAGCTACGATACCACAGACAGATACACAGACACGTTAAACTTATAACACCCCTCTCGTTTTGCGTCGGGGGTTAAAAATATAAATACTGTCCTTTCCGCACAGCGCTGCCGCAAAGCAGCCCTAGCAGGGTCGCCATGTCAGTGGTGTATGAGGAAGCTCAATAAAAGACGTGTTGGTTGGTTCGTAGTTGAAAGTATATTAAATAATTTATGCGTACCTACTTATAAATGATATATAACGAGGAGGTGCGCCACAAACTACAAGTTATTTCCAAGCAAAAAAAGAACATTATGCTGCTTCAATACCTAATAACTGTGTGATCGATCAACTACCTACATCAAAATGTGTCACGCCTTTTAATTGAAACCCTTATCAATTCGGTAAAACTTAGGCCCGTGCTCAAATAATAAAATAAAAAAAATATAAAGCTCTTTAAATGAAAATAATTTTGAAAATTTCCTTCAATAAAATGCTGTCCACCGCCGTATCCATGATTCAGTAAATACTGAAATTTAACTTAAGTCAAACTATTACCAAAATCGTTTGACTATATTTTAAATATTCATATAATAGGTTGGGGAAAAAGTCTTTTCGCATTATAGTATGTATGAACTTGTAATAAAATCTCTTTGGCTATAGTATTTGTATCTGGCTGGTTTTGGTATCATTGAAAGTTAAAATTTTAAAAAACATAATTACAAATTCAAATTAGGAAAATGTGTGATTTTCATTTGTTTTTCGTACTGCCAAGATAAGTGAATCTAATGAAGAAATTCGATACATTTTAAAATTTTACTACAAAAAAGGTTAAATTTCCAACGCAAGCCGCGAAAAAAATTTGCGATGTTTATGGACCTAGTGCAGTGTCTGTGAGAGTAGCACAAATTTGGTTTAAGCGTTTTCAATCCGGAAATTTGGATGTCAAAGATGCACTTCGCTCTCTGGTCGCCCTATTACGAATAAAATGGATGCCATTTTTGAAAAAGTGGAGCAAGATCGACCTATCAGTAGTTACGACGTAGCTGAAGAACTGGGAATTGACCACAAAACAGTTTTGACGCATTTAAAAAAAGCTGGGTACACCAAAAAGCTCGATATTTGGGTGCCTCACGAGCTCACTGAAAGAAACCTAATGAACCGTGTACTCATTTGTGATTCTTTATTACGACGTAACGAAACCGAATCATTTTTGAAGAAACTGATAACTGGTGATGAAAAGTGGATCACCTACGACAAGAACGTGCGAAAAAGGTCATGGTTAAAGGCCGGTCAGGCTTCACAGACTGTGGCGAAACCCGGGTTAACTCGCAATAAGGTGATGTTGTGTGTGTGGTGGGATTGGAAGCGCATTATTCATTATGAGCTGTTACCACCAGGCAGGACTATCGATTCTGAGCTCTACTGCGAATAACTTATGAGATTAAAACAAGAAGTTGAGAGAAAGCGGCCGGAATTGATCAACAGAAGGGGTGTCGTGTTTCATCATGATAACCCTAGACCTCAACATCTATAGCCACCCAGCAAAAATTAAGAGAGTTTGGCTGGGAGGTGTTAATGCATCCGCCGTATAGTCCTAACCTTGCACCTTCAGATTTCCATCTGTTTCGGTCTCTTCAGAATTCTTTTGGCAGTGTTAGGTTAACATCACGGGAGGACTGCCAAACCCACTTGTCGCGGTATTTTGATGAGAGGTCCCAAAATTTTTATACAATGGGATCATTTCCCTACCTACAAGATGGCAAAAGGTTATCGAACAAAATGGTACATAGATACTTTAATTAAATGTCAATGCGAAGAAACTTTTTCCCCAACCCAATATAATAGCAAACAAGCAAGTTAGTTTGATTACAAGGGTATAAATTCTCAAAATCAATATCTAAAGTTTTATATTTATATTATAAAGCTCGAGCTTTGTAAAAAAATGAGTTCAAAGTAACATAAATATGAAAATTATCATAAACATATTCTAAAATTAATAAAAATAAAAGACGACGAATGAGTACTTAACATTAAATATAGATAGCAAAGAGTAAGCCAGAGTAAGTCAGGCCGAAATCGACGCCTGTCCTATCGTCGATGATCGTTTGTTTGAATTCAGTAAAGTCATGCTTTTACCGGCTGAACGTTTTGTAAACCTAATACTCCTATGAAAGAATTTCAGAGTAAACATTTACAGACTAAGCTTGTTTGGTAACTCTAAACTTGTTAAAATTACATTACACAGGGGGCCATTCTCGACATTACTCCCCCGAACTTTAGGTCTCTCTAATGTCTTTAACTTAGACGCATCGAAATTAGTGTACTTTAAAAGAAAATTTAGTTTTTAAATCATAGACAAGTACTTTAAAAACCTGTTCAAAGAATAGATAATGGTCACCTGTTTTTAGAACTGTCACAAGATTTAGTTTCGGTCTGACACATTGAGATATTATTACTATATTCTGGCTAATGAAAGTAGAGACTCAAAAAAACTGGCGTATTAAAAGAAAAGGCATCATGGTAACCCCGACAATAGTACGAAATAAATGGATTAAACAAACTTGATACTTGATTAATGGATTCTCCAAACATCTTCGGGTGATGAAGACCATATGCCATTGACAAATTTAGCTGTAGGACGATGCAGCTAGGCGGTCACGCAAGGAACCAATTCTGTTGTAGCTTGGACATTATTAGTTCAGAAAAATCAAGAGTATCCTTTGCGAAATCGGCAAACTCCGAAAGAATATTCTCAGTGGCAAAAATGTCAGAGCCTTTATTAGAGATATTTACATTTACATTCACCTGTTTTTTCACAATGCTTTGTCAAACAATTAAATCATATTTGTCGGTGCATCAAATGAATATACATTATTTTATACGAATATATCCACACTTAAACATGACAGCAGAGATGAAAATGTTTTCTTGGTATTTCGATGTTAAGTGGATATATTATGGTGCTCATATGACTATTGTATTGGGAAAAGTACTAAGATATAAATTTCAAATTGATATTTAAGTTTTTATTACAGATAAAATTTCTTTATATTTTATTTTTTCTATATCAACCTTTACCTTACTCCTAAGTACTTGATAGCAGTACATACCAGGTGTTATAACACCGCATTATTTTCCGGCTTTCCTAGGCAACTGAGAATTTTTCATTATTTTTCCCGCCGCCTAAGAGTCGAAAGTAACAACATACTAGAATATTTCAAAGATCAATGAGGAAAACAAAAGTTTCAGAGTTATCTGGGTTAAAATGTATGCTTTAAGTTTTTGAACAATTTTTGCCAGAAGAATTATCCGTTTGATGTCAAAAAAAAATCAATTTTTAGTTTCAAAGGTAACTTGTGTTATTCACGAGTCAGCGTCAGCACAATTATAAACTACACTATGGTTAATGTTACATAAATCTTCCTCCAGTTTCTGTACGTTTGATTCAGAAGTATGATTTGTGCATTTTGCTTTTGTTAATTTAGGTCTAAGGGGTGGTAAAGCAGCTTTGTGGTCCGTTAAAGTGGAAATGGTCTCTAATACAGATGACTGGAACTGGATTTTGAGAAAAATATGGTCCAGACACGAACTATGTGTATGATGTGGCAGTGTGTGCGCAGGGTATATAAATGCACATCGATTTAGGTACTCTTGTGTAGATCCACTATTATTCTTTGGTCGAATATCGATATTGAGCCAGGTAATAGTCAATTTTAGTAGGTAGCCATTTTTTAGCCGCCGTAAAAAAATAAAGTGTCCGGATAAAAGGTTTAGATGGTGAAATTAGAGGAACAGTAGACCAAACTTACTTAAGGCTTGGGTTGGCAACTCATCATAATTCTATCATCATAGGCATGTAAACCACTGTTCATCAGGTGGACCTAGAGCTCGTTTGCCAATCTTAATTTCTTTTGAAAAATTATGCTTTACGTGTAATATTACTAAATAAAATAGAGTATTTATAATTTACTGCCGAGTATAGAATATGCGTTACGCTGATACGTGCACACTCGCCAACTGCTCGTTGACGACTGCCTAGCCTTTGCGACCGCACATACACTACATCCCTTCTTTAATTTAATTGAATTGAAAATTTTAAAGGTTTCAAATATATTACAAAATCTTTACAGTTTTGGGGTGAAACAAATATAATTGAGATTTTACTATTTCATTGAATCTACCACCACTTCGGAAAGTCGATCTGTTGAGAAGAAGTGGCAAGAAAGAACAGCAATCATCATTTTAAAATATATTACAACAGTTTACAGCCGAGGTGTTTCATCTTGCATATAATATTTATCAACAGAGATATATGCTGGATTGTCATTTTCTTCGGAACATTTAACTCGTATTCTTATTAACCACTGTACACTAATCGTTCACTTTCTTTAAATAGACAGCATTTAGCCGATATTTTTTTTTCTAATTTAGTCCGGACTATAGTTGTAAAAATCCCGTTAGCTACCGTTATTTAACCAAATTATGGTTAACTACCAATAAAATGCAGTTATTAACGGTTAAATATCTGACACTGACAACGAAAAATTTTTCTTTATTTTCTTGTTAACCGACATTAAAAAAGGAGGTTATCAATTCCACTCGTATGTATGTAAAATTTTCAGAATGACCGAGTTTTCGTATATGTTAGTCTATATTAAAGTCTGAACAAATGTGCCAAATTTTAATAGTGAATGTATGTTTTTATGTATGTGTTTGCATATCTCCGGAACTACACGTACGATTTGACTAATTCTTTTTTGTTGTACTAGGTATCGGTTCAATAGTTTTTGAGGTAGGGAATTTCAACCGACTTTTTTTTCCCAGTCAAAGCTGGCATCATCGCGCACCTTGCGATTCAAATTTCAATCTGCTAGCGACATCTCGCGGTGGTATTTATCCGTAACAAGCATAAAATGCGGTTAATTAACCGTTAATAACGAAAAATGCATATTTAACCGCGTGGTTAAAATCGTTAATAACCAGCTTCGCATCTATAGTCCTGCCTAGAGTTGTAAAAATCCCGTAAGCTTTCGTTATTTAACCAAATTTATGGTTAACTACCAATAAAATGCAGTTATTAACGGTTAAATATCTGACACTGACAACAAAAAAGTATGAAGTTTTTCTTTCTTTTATTGTTAACCGACATCAAAAAAGGAGGTTATCAATCCCACTCGCATGTATGTAAAATTTTCAGAATGACCGAGTTTTCGTATATGTTAGTCTATATTAAAGTCTGAACAAATGTGCCAAATTTCAATAGTGAATGTATGTTTTTATGTATGTGTTCGCACATCTCCGGAACTACACGTCCGATTTGACTAATTCATTTTTTTTTGTACTAATTATCGTTCAACTTAGAGTATAATATAAGTTTTATCAGAATCGGTTCAATAGTTTTTGAGGTAGGGAATTTCAACCGACTTTTTTTTGCCAGTCGAAGCTGGCATCATCGCGCACCTTGCGATTCAAATTTCAATCTGCTAGCGACATCTCGCGGTGGTATTTATCCGTAACAAGCATAAAATGCGGTTAATTAACCGTTAATAACGAAAAATGCATATTTAACCGCGTGGTTAAAATCGTTAATAACCAGCTTCGCATCTTTTTTTTTTTTTTTTATAAGTGACTAAACCCTTGTTTGACCTCAATCTCAGCTGATGGTAAGTGACGATGAGGTCGAAGATGAAAGCACACGGGTTTAGGAAGGAACTGGCTCTTTATACAATATTGCCGGAACACATTACCACCGGAGCGGTAACATTTGGCGGCAGACTTTATATAAAGGGTGGTCGCTAGCCAGGCGGACCCAGAAGGGATCCTACCACCAAGCAAATCTATAGTCCGGACTCTAATATCACCACCGTTTACAACCCTACCAGTGTACAATGTTGGGATTCTGATTGGGGTTCTCTTCTTCTGTTGTCTTCATTATCTTTTCATTTTTATTTTTACTGTATATACATATATCATATAGGAAGAGATATATACATATATCTCTTCCTCTAATTTAAGAATCACTTTTTTTCTCAAATCTTTAACATTTAAATCTAACACGTTCTTACCTCAGTCCCAGCTTTCACAATAAGTTTTCTTTCTATGTAATGTTCCATTGTAATTTTAAGATATTATTTTAAATAAAGATTACGGTAAATATTTTCTTTGGGTCTGAGATTTAGTATTCAACACCTAAGATACCTGAAAGTTGTCTGAAATAAATGATTTTATTATTATTATTGGAGTTCCCTTCTTCCCTTATCTCCATATTCTTTGCAGCTTTCTTCTTTCTGTTAATCTCCATTTTTACATTCAGAATTGTCTAGAAATTATGTAATATCTTTTACATTTAAATTTATCAAGTTCAAGTTCTCACTTCAGTTTATGTTCTTTTGCATGTTTCTGATGTTTTTTTTTCTGTAATTATAAAAATATTTTTCATTTCATATTTGCTTTATGTTTTCTATAGTAGCTTTTTCGTTTGCCAATTTTTTGACAATTATTTCATATTGCTATACAGCTTCTTGTTTTCTTCTCTTATGTGTTTTTACTAACCTTTTTAAAAATATTTATTTTACTTTTTATTTTCGTAGTGGTTTGTTTAAGGTACTTTTAATATTATTCACCAATACATTATTTTAAATTTAGTTTATTATAAGTAGTTATTCCCAATTAAATGGAGTTTCCTTCGTACCAAGTTTTTTAGATTTTATAAAGGTACCTTTGTACCAAATATTTCCAATTAAATGGAGGTTCCTTGGAACCTAGGTTTTGCAATTTAATGGTAATATTTCTATAAAATATATTACCATAGAGGTATTTTATTCAAAGTATTACGTACGTATATTATTTTATTCAAAGTACACGTTTTTCTTTTTATTTGTTAATATTTTTGTGTTGTTATAATTATGTGCAATATTTATTATCATATGTATTTAAATAAAACTACTTTTTAACCGGATTAATTGCGTATAATTTATATTTTACATTTTAACTCGACGTTTCGGTGTCCTTGCAGACCCCGTGGTCACGAGCGACTGAGGTGTTATAGTTATCCTTGTGCATAAATAAAAATATGTAATCTTAAAACTTCGATAAAGTCTTTTAAAAGCAATGCAACTTTACAAATAAGCATGTCAAGCAAAATAAAAATTGAAAAAGAACAATCATTTTCATCAAAATTTCTAAAATTAGTTGTTTACAAAAAAGGGTAGCGAATATTATCGATTTTAAGCCAATGATAAAAGCATTTGTGATGCAATGCATCGTACTAACACAATTTTACTTTACTACAGTATATATTAATTTTTTTGTCAAAACTTGGATTCAAGTATCCTTTTGTTATTCAAAATAGCTTGTAATACATCTCGTCCATTAAACCTTTAACGATTTATCATACCTTTATGTAAATTATATTAATTCAAAATCGATTTACAAGTAAAGTTTTGTTTAGGCCTGCTTTTTCAATCAAGATCCATTTAAGACATTTCCAAGCCACTTGCCAATTTTGGGATAGTTTGTTTTGATAGTATTATGTTTTTAAATGCTATAATAAAGGTGAATTACATTTAATGGTTTACCCAAAGTGGTCGTCAAAATTTTTATTTTAAGACGCCATATTGATATTTCATGTATACAATATCACTCACTAATACGAATCTTTTGATACCTCATTTGTATAAATCGGTCCGGCAGTTCAGTAGAAATCAGGGAACAAGAAACAGACATACATACATACATACGCGCTGAAAACATAACCCTCCTTTGCGTGCCGCAGTCGGGTATAAAATGGGAGAAAAGTCAAAACTTTTGGTAGACATTTCACTCTTAGTCAAAATATTTGAAATTCAATATATTATTTTCAAGACTTGATTAGTTATTCAAAGTTATCTTTATAGAGTTAAAAAATATTTTATTTTGATTTTCAATCAAGACATTTCTAGACGATCGGCATTTCGATTAAACATTCCCTCGCCAAGATTAGTGGTAAAACTGCGAGCATGAAACGATATAGCGACGTTAGCATTTATACAGAAAAAATCCAATATACATATAAATAAAATTGGGGTGTCTGTTTGTAATATTGAAGTAACCGTTTTTGACTACATGCATATGAATTTATATATACAACGTGTAACAAAATAGAGAGAGATAAAACTTAACGGTTAGCTTATATACCATATGTAGAGTATACTGTAAAAGAATCAGCATTCTCAGTGCTGTTATAGACTTCTAAGTATACAAATTTATTTAATTATTTTACATCAAAATATTTTGACAAGCCTTGTCAACCTTATAAACTACATCATAGCCTTGCGCCGCAGTCACTGCAGCCCTTTATCTCAGACCGGCTGAGTAGCGAGCGTTGCACTGCTCCGCCGCCGCCGGCTACCAGCTGATTCTTACTAACTAACCTATCCTACATTAAATGACAGAATTTTCATTACTCTAGCTAAAGAAGACCAATAATATAACATTTATTTTATAAGGTCATATTTTTCAATGGTCAGATAAAAGTTATGTAATGAATAAAGTATTACTCGACACCTTCAAGTTTACTGTCATTCTTTGTAACTTTTATCTGATAATTGAAAAATCAGCCCTAAAAGTACCTTTTTTCAAAAATAACGACATTTAGAATTACTTACATTAACTCCGTGCGATGGCGGTGCTATACCGTACTTATTTCAATCGACATACCTAACTTAACATACTGTTCCTTTGCGTAAAGCATTAAACTGTAACTCACGAACGCGACAATCATAGTCAACGGCATTGTTTAACTCCACATAACTTTTTTTGCGAACACACCGGCAAATTACACCAATAATAACTTCATGACCCGCTGTCTCAATCTATTCAACAAAGAGTTTTCTGATGTAGATATATTTATTAATTCGTTGAATGCTTTCAAGATTATAATATTTATAAACAAATGCTTGCCCTTATAATTTAAGTTGTTCTCTATTATTTTTATTGTTTCTCTCTCACTTTTCTTTTTACTTTTGTATTCGGTAGTTTATATACCTCACTCAATATTTTATTACTTTCGGTATTTTATATGAATATTTTATAAATTTTGCAAATATTGGGCACTGCTTGGTCTGTATTTAAGTAATTTTGTAATGTGTGTTTATTTATTGTAATGACTGTTTGATGCCAAAGTAAATGAAAAAAAAAATAGCAAATCCGCCGCTGTCAGCTCTTGCGTCCGTTGGAAATAGTAAGGATGTTACATCATGTGATTGACGTCTAAAAGAGCGCCGACTCGTCATCGTGTGCTGCTCCTCAGATCCTCTTCAAAATGAGTCAAGACTCGTTATTCGTATATACTTTTTTTCACGATGTATTGTCGTCGAGACGTTTAAAAGAACTTCAAAAAAATCGCATTAGCACCTGACGTGCTCACTTCAAAACGAACACGAAAGCTCCGAAATTAAAATAAATACACATTTAATACTTACTAAAGCCTCGTTAGTAAGGCAGAGGCGGATATTTCCTTACATCGCCGGCTTGACTTAAAACCAAACAAAAGCCGAAAGACGAGAGCCGCGAGAGACCGACAAAGCAGCGAAGTAGATGCTATCTTGCAGACTGTAGGTAGAATTACGAAGAATTACGAATTTACAAAAAATATTTTAAAGCTTTGTTTTACTCGCTAAGAAAAACTATGATAACATTTTTTTTGTTTATTATTTTCGTACTTTTAAATAAAGTATTTTATAGCGCAAACAGTATTTTTTAGAAGTTTATCTTTTAGGAAGTTTTAAGTAGTTATGAAGATATTTGTAATAATGGTTTTTATATTCAGTAAAATAAGTAAATTTAATCCTATCTTTTGTTGCATAAATTTTGAGTAGGATTATCTCAAATTCTCGTATCTTACTGATATTATGAAATATGTGAGAGTTATGATGAATAGATGGATGTCTGGATGTGTGTTTGTTCCCCAATCATGGCAGAACGGTTAAAAGAATTTAGATCAAATTTGGCATAGTGATAGGGTAAGGTCTGGAATAGCAAAACGGCTACTTTTTATCTCGGTATTCCAACGGGATTCGAAATTGCACGAGTTAAACCGCGCGAAACAGCTAACACTTAATAAATTGTAAATTTTCTTAGGACATAATCTCACGGATAGTGAAAATTAACGTGTTATTTGGTTCAAACGTGAGAATCTATTATTTCAGTAGTTTTGTAAAGTGGTACATTGTGATAAACGCACACACTTACTACTATTGAAAATGTAAATATAAAAAAAAAACTTTCCTGAGACGTTGTCGTCTAATTTAGGAGGCATAATTTTTTTTTTTTTGTTTTTCCGCTACAGAAAATTTTTGGCACCCCCTAAAACAAGCTTTAACCAGTAAAGCAAGCTTTAGCGGGAGGAGGATGAATCCTATTACGGACGAATGGGCATTCTATAAGCTGTTGACCTCAGTGGCTAACGGAGAATAGAATGCCCAGACAGTGTGGAGACTCACTCAGTGAAGCCGAGCATACCCACTAAACATCCCCCTTTACGACCTACCTTGATTCAGGTTATTGATCATTTGTCGGAGCGACAGCCAATTGGAGAGAGAGGCTGCGCAGTGAGCGGCATCCGGACGGCTGCCACCAAAAGGAACTGAAAGCGAGAAATTCAGAAGCTAAGACTAGCAGAAATGACAAAGCTGAAACTAAGAGATTATCTAGAGTGATCAGACTCACTCTGAGATAGGAATGCTGGAAAGAAGGACTACGTTTAGAAACGTTGAGCTTGCTGGAGTTTCTTGATAAGGGGAGCGAACTTGGTTAGGACCGGAAGAGCACCGTTGAAACCCTCTGGGCTGGCGTCGAGAGCGGCGCCGAAAGCCAGGATCTCGTCGATGGGAGCGAGCTGGATCCAGAACGCCATGCGGTCTTGAGAACCTTTTGCGTTCTGGCACTGGGAAGCCGATTTGGCGGCCGGTTGCGATTGAGTCGCGACCCGGCTGCGCTGACCTGGAACGATAGAAGTCAAGGCCTTAGGGGCCTTTGAACTGACTGGAGGGGCGTCCGAGCTAGGCTGCGGTCGCTCTCTCCAGTTCTCGATGGGCTTCACGGTAGCCCTGGCAGCACGCGGTGCCTTGGGGCAGCCGCGAAAGTTTGCTGTGTGGCCTGACTGGCCGCACAAGACGCAGGACGGAGCGGTGGGCGATTCGAGAGTGCGAGAGCACTCCTTAGTCCCATGCGGATCTAGGCACTTGACGCACCTAGGGGAAGCAAAACAATTTGCCGCCGCATGACCATACAGTTGGCAGCGGTGGCACTGACCTGGGAAACCACGCTTGTGTGGAACTTCGACACGGATGTTAGAGAGACCGCACACGGTGGGCTTGCCTCTGAAAATGGACTGTCCTTGCGGGCTCTTCGCTAGGATTACTAGCGCAAGTGGGAACTGCTTGCCTCGGCGGCTGTGCATTTTGTGCACAGATTCGACGGGGAAGCCTTGAGAAGACAAGTCCTCTTGGATTTGCTCGTTCGAGAGCTCGAACGGCACGTTCCTGAGGACGGCACGAATCTTACGCTCCTCAGGGAGGGCGTAAGTGTGGTACTCGAGCTTTTGATCAGCAAGAAGCCGAGTAAGATTCCTGAAATCAGGAATGGAATTGACAACGACCTTAATAGAGTCACCCACGTTGGATGCCTTACTATACTGGATCTTGGGATTGTGTCTACCGCAGAGAGCTGAGACCTCGGTCCAGTGGCTCTTGTCCCGTAGAAAGACGGGGGGCGGAGACTTGACTTTCGGCGGAGCCGAATCTGATTGCGACGCAGGCTGTGACGCCGGGATCGCTGAAACAAAAGGCGCAGGAGCAGACGCCGGTGCGACATTTTGCGGAGCAGGAACAGCGGCTGGAGCAGCTGAAACGGATGGAGATAAAGTCGAAGAAGCATCTTGCTTCTTCTTCTTTGACTTTGACTTTTTGCGAACCTCTGTGAACGGAGCAGGAGTTTCTGAAACTAACGGGGCGGAGTCGGAATCACTACCTGGCGGGGTAGTTTTCCGTTTGCATGCGGTGGAATCTACCGACATGCGATCTGAAAGGGGATCGACGTACTCAGATGGATCTGGAGACGCCGGAGAATCGCTTTGGAACCCCTGAGAAAAGGAGGCGATCTGAGGACGAGCGGATAATTGCTCTCGCAAGGACTCGATCTGAGCGAGAAGGGCATCCTTCTCGGAGAGAAAAGCTTCCTTCTCGGAGAGAAGGGCTTCCTTCTCGGCGGCATGTTGAGCTTCCAGTGATTGTTTTTCGCTGGACAACTGACTGAAATCAGAAGACAGCTGACTGAATTCTGAGGACAACTGACTGAAATCTGAAGACAGTTTTTTCGTCTCGTCGTTATATTTTTTAGTTTTATCTATGTTCTCACGATAATAGAGTTGAACCTGTCGGTTAAGATCACGAATATGACGGCGATTAGTTTCGCATTGATGCTCAGTACACTCAGGGTGACGAGGCATAATGCTGGGCTGAAAGAAATTCTATCGAAGACAAACTGCGCTGGAAAAGAAAAACGACCTAGTACGGACCTATTGCCGGTGAACGGCGGACGATCAGGCTTAGTTGTCACGGTTACGTATCCACCTGACCAGCGATGCTTCGGCCGGCAGCAGTCGGGTCCGCCCTGAAAAGGGCAGATGAATTAGCCCCGACACCACACAGCCTCCACAAGAGAAAACTTTCCGAAAGAGCTTAACTTGGCACCTGACCCGCACGAGTGCGGGGGAGGGAACAAGGGCAGCGCAATACGAACACTCGGGAGCGGCCGCAGACACGACCGTTCGGGAGCGAACGCAAACGGGAAGTGAGGCATAAAATTACACTTCGTAGTATCTGTCTTGGTGCCTTATCACTTTTTGTCAACGCCATCTGTTATCGAAAAAAATTACATCAAAAGGTAACAGCATTACATCAAAGGGTTGACATTTTGATATTATGATCTAAAATATCAAAATGTCAACCTTGGGAAAGTTTTTTTTGACGACCGGCTGGTGTAGCGGTAATATAAATTGCCTTCTATGCCAGAGGTCCTGGGTTCGAATCCCGGCGGCGGCGGATATTTGTGTGATGAACACAGATATTAGTCGTCAAAGTCATGGATGTTTATATGTTTATTTAAGTTTATTCTAATAAAAAATATGTATTTATTCAATATTTATTCAATGGGAATTCTTTCTCCATTATTATTTTCCATATTCATTAATCTTATTACCTTAAATCTCAAGTGTTCCTATCACCTTTATGCCGACGACCTGCAACTCTACGCCCGTGCTAGCATCCTGAATGTGGACGCTGCTGTGGATCTGCTCAACTTAGACCTGTTACATATTTTTCATTGGTCACAGCAATTCGGAATCACAGTGAATCCCAGCAAATGTCAAGCCATAATAATAGGAAGTTCGAGTCAGTTAAGGTCCTTGGCACCACCACTTGTATATAACAATTTTACCATTCCCTACAGCTCATGTGTCAAGGATCTCGGCTTACACATTGACTCAACACTAAACTGGAATAAGCACATTGAGGAGGTAGGCCGCAAGGTAACAGCATCGCTAAGGTCACTTTATAGATTTAAATATTGTCTGCCAAAATCAACAAAATTACTACTTGTTAGCGCACTTATAGTTCCCATAATTGATTACGCTGATGTATGCTGCACAGACCTCAATGAAGTTTACCTCACAAAATTAGATCGTCTCCTTAACAATTGTATTCGTTTTGTCTTTGGCTTACGTAAGTACGATCATGTATCCATAAATCGAGAACAACTGAGGTGGCTTCCCATTCGACAACGTAGGCATCTCCGAATACTCTGCATGCTTTATTCCATTCTAAATGATCCATGCGCCCCGGAATATTTAAAATGTAAATTCCAGTATCTTGGTTCATCACATGATAGATATCTCCGATCTTCTGATAACCTTAGCCTGCATATTCATTTACACCATTCTGGATTTCTTTCAAACTCTTTTGTTATTCAGGCAGTAAGGCTGTGGGAAAAGTTACCTGTATTCCTACGAAAAGCCCCTAGCAAACTGGCATTTAAACAATGCGTCAGAGCTCACTTTTTCAAGATAGCAAATGAATCATCCTAATTTTCACTTTGTTTATTTTTATATATGTTTAATAGCTTTTATGTATATATTTCATACATATTATAGTATAGAGTATATATGTATATGTATTTATGTAGTTGTGTATTATTAATTATGTATATATTTTAGTTTTTAATATAATCTGCACCACTTATTTAACTTCTCTGCTTTTGTGGTGGTTGACTGGTAGAGAATGCCAAATGGCATTAAGTCCGCCCATTGTACTCCAATTATTTGTGCAATAAAGTTTTAAATAAATAAATAAATAAATGTATGTTTATATATTTCTTAAGTATATCAGTTATCTAGTATCCATAACACAAGTTCTTTAAGAAACTTAATTTGGGCTAGATAATGTTGTGTGAGTGTCAGAAATATTTATTATTTATTTATTTAAACTTTGGACTTGATTTTCGGCCGAACCGTAAGGATTACAGTATATGTTACTGTTACTTATAAACTACATCATCCAACATATAATCCCCTGAAGTATTATCTCTTCATTATGTTACACGTTGTATATGGTACATACACCAAAATAACATATTTTTCAACTTTTGTCTGTCCGTCTGTTTGTTCCGGCTAATCTCCGAAATGGCTGGACTGATTTTGACAGGACTTTTATTGACAAGTAGCTGATGTAATAAGGAGTAACTTAGGCTGCATTTATTTTAGAAAAATAAAGTAATGTTGCAATGTCCAAGTATTATCCAGTACCCGCGTGCAGCTCACGCGAATGCCGATTAAAAGTCGCAAGTACAACTATTGTCAATAAAAACATAGGTAACCCAATTTGGAATAATTAAAAATAAAATGAAATTGAGTAGGTTTCATAATAAAAAACAACTAAAAAATTAAAGAATCGACTGTTAGGCGGGAGGAAGCTTTCCTGGCAACGGCCTGGACCCGGTGGCCCCTTTAGTAGAGCCCCCACCTGGAATGCGTGTGATCTGGGTTCGAGTCCTAGCTCGAATCGACTTTACTTAGTGTTTTTGTCTATAAAATTATATTTCAGCATTATTTATTTATTTATTGGAAAACAATCAGCACTTTTAATACATATGACTAAAGTTTAGATAATTAGTACATTAGCCTAAAGTTTTCACTTATATTTAACACATACATGAGTGACGAAGACAAGTACATATGAATTTTATTAAAGACAGATATATTATATAGATAAACAATATAATATAATTATTATACAAAAAAAAACTACGTATCACCTAAAAGTAAAAGGAAAAGATTCACAGTATTCAATTATGTTTTGACATATTTAACAGCTGATATGTATTGTCTAATATTACAATTAAATATATCTATATGATTATATCGCTGGTTATGAATATGGCAAGCTCTGACCAGGAATCGATTTGAGGAGTAATTAGTTTTACACAAAGGTACAGCAAAAACATTTTTAAAGCGAGTCGGAAGTCTAGGGCATTTAAATGATATTTCACTTAAAAGATACGGTGAGTCCATAACATTATTGATAATCTTAAAGAGCATTATTTGATCACGGTGTTCTCGTCTTAATGATAATTCTGTCAATTGTACTGAGGAGTCTCTAAACCTATAGCGTAATCTTTTTATGAATTTGTTCTGAATTCGTTCTATTAATTTAATATACTTTGCGTATTGGGAACTCCAAACTGTCGAAGTATATTCAAGGTTGCTTCGGACTAAAGCGTTGTACAACATAGTATATGTGTGCGAAGTTTTAAAGTCTCTGCACTGACGAAACAGAAATCCAAGCATTTTATACGCTTTAGCAGTAATTTTATCTATATGAAGTTGGAAGGCAAGTTCACTGTCTAGGTACGCACCCATGTCTCTCACCTCGGTCACTTTCTTCAATGTTATATTATTATAGTTACTCGTAAACTTTATGGGCTGTTTTTTTGGAGAATGACAAAAAAATATTAAGTAGATAAGCAATGGTAATTTGAAAGTTTAATTATCTGATCAACATCAAATCAGGGGAAAGTTGCGACAAGCCAATACTTTGTGGTTTGAAAAACGCTGTGAAAATGTTGAAATGTTAAAATGGTGAAAACGTTATTTGGCGAAACGACCGGTCTCCACATGAATGTAGCCAAAACGAAGTACATGGTCGTTACGTGGTCGTTACCAATAACAGAACTGATTCGTCGCAAAAATGCATAATGGTAGGATAAATGAATGAATGAAAATAATTTATTGTAAAAAAACAGTGCATAATTAGTACAATATAACAATCTTTTTAATAATGTTTTTAAGTTTTTTGCATTTAAAATGCTCAATTATTCTTAAATAAATGAAAAATGTGATCACATTTTTCATTTATTTATATAACACTCTTTTCAACACCAGTAAAAATAATCAAAACTTAAAATTAATAACAAATTTATCTTAATACCTAATTGATTGTACCAATGCATGCACTGCAGCTACAATAGGCTACAGCTCAGTATACATCTTGGTGTTGGAGGAAACACCAAGACACTGGTTTTCAGTGTAGCCAGAGTATTTATAAAGACAATAGAGAGAGTTGCTAAATACAAGTATCTCGGCTCGTGGCTAACAGACTCCTAGGATAGTTACACTGAAATCAGGACACGCATCGAGACCGCTCGGGCATCTTCTACGAAGATGAAGAGTGTTCTATGAAGCAAACAACTCTTTCTCAAACTCCGTTCTCGATTTGTACAATGCTACATTTGATAAAACACTTTTTAACCGGATTTATCGCGTATATTTACACTTTAAATTTTGACTCGACGTTTTGGTGTCTGCAGACCCCGTGGTGTAAATATACGCTATAAATCCGGTTAAAAAGTGTTTTATTTAATAGTATGAATCGCGAAAACTTAAGACAATATAATGCTACATTTGGCCTGTTGTTCTTTACGGGTGTGAAGCCTGGACCATAAAGGAGGACCACCGCAAGCGAGTCGAAGCATTCGAAATGTGGACAAACCGCCGTATGTTACGCATCAAATAGACGGATAGAGTAAGGAACGTGGAGGTTCTGAAACGGATAAATAAGAATGTGGAGCTCATTAAGACCATCAAACAGCGGAAGGTAGCATACTTGGGCCACGTTTTGCGTAGTGGTAGATACCATCTGCTAAAAACCATCATCATTGGTAAAATAGAGGGGAAGATGTCATAGCGAAGCAACATCAGAGAGTGGACTGGTATCAAGACTGTGAAACAACTTTTCACCCTAGCCAAAAGTTCTTAATTCAAAAAAGTTTTATTCATCTTAGGAATTTCACAAAACACTTGATGAAGTCAGTCATCATATACTTCGGCTTTAACTAGTTGTTTATAGTTGTTAAATAAGATATTACCAAGAGACAAAAAAAGCCGGTGGAATAAACTCTTGGCACTCTTTTTCAGTCAGAATTATCAAATTGATACAAGCCATGGACAGAGAGAAGTTCAGAAGTTTGACTTCCAACCTTCATTAATTCATTATTTGAGGCACTTCAAGAAGAAGAAGATACTCCATTCTTCAGAAAATGCAGAATTGATTTCCTTTTTCTATAAAAAAGGGTTATATTAAAAAAACCATATACTACAATAAATAAACTTCGTATTGTTTCGCCCACTCTTTGTTTCGAAGGACAAAATTGGCCGACGGAAGCATAGTCGATAGCTTCGTTTAATTATAACCCCCTCTCAATGGTCTTTGTCAATGTCAACACTATAATTGAATGAAAATCCCGTTAATGGAATGTGAGTATCATAAATAAATCCAAGCGGAAGCTACAGTATTTTTGTCGTATCGAAGTAGGTAAAATCAAATTAAGTAATTTTTTTCAGTCGCGGTTGTTTTTTCTTCCGCTTAGAATAGCCCTAGCATTTCCTCATAGCCCTGGATAAGCGTTTCCTCATAGGCGACTAATCCGGGTGATATCCGCTTGGTGGCAGGACCCCTTGAAGTTTCACCTGGCTGCCGAACACCCTTCGTATGATATAATAATAAATAAAATAAACTCTTAATTGTAATCAAACAAAAATATCTTACCATTACCACAGAATAAGTAATAGTTGGTACAGAAGAATTACTCCGCAAGAAGATCTAAATAAATTCGGGTCTTGCTACGACGCGATACGGTGGAATTCAGCTCGCACAGCATTACGTACCTGCAAATTTATATACCTAGAAGTTTTGTCTCTTTCTATCGCATGCCTCTTATCTTTTCTTACGCTGTTAGGGTTGCTGCCTAGTGAAGAATAATTAATCTCCTTATTTGTAATTAAGTATCTACCGATGTAGGTATTACTGTTATTCTACCTTTGTAAAAAATATTGTTTAAACTTACCTAAAGTACAAAATAAAAAAAAAGTTACGACGAATAATTATTAATACTACCTATGTTTTGTTTGCTAAATTGAACACAATCAAATCTAAACATAATCTAATTGAATATTTGTTTCTTTTTATGTCCATTTTTAAATACTATTTGCGACCTCGATCATAGAATTACTGTGAGTGCTATTAGGTAGGTAGGTATCTACAACATCCCGACGGCCGCGCGCGTGATACACGACCCATTCGAGATGCGCCGGCGGAGCGCTTCGCTGTAGGTAAATAACGGATGTACCGCGCGGAGTGAGCCAGGCCTGCCATTACAAAAATAATTTTACTATTTTTTATTTTTACTATTTTTACCAAAAGCAAAAAGGATGGTTATGCTTTTGACCTGTTTGTATGTATGTATGTGGGTATGGATGTTCATCTGTTCCCTCAGAGCTTCTAAGCCTCTTCACATAAGGTTACGTAAAATTGACTACAGCGCCCTCTAGGGGACTTAAGGTAAAGAACTAAAAAATTTTTCTTTACGGTTTCTTGTGGGGTTTCAAATGAAAAAGCTTTGTCAGAACAGTTCAAATATGTAAAAATTATTACTCAAAAATAAGTGAAATAATAATTATAGTAAAGAACTAAAAAAAACATTCCTGTATCAAATACTTAAAAGAACTTTGTTAGCACATTTCAAATATCTAAACACTATTACTTTAAAATAAGGAAAAAATTGTGGTAATGAAAAAATGTGTGGACTAAAATTGAGTGATAGGGTGCGCAATAGTGAAATAAGAAAGAAATGAGGATTGAACTAAGATTGAAAAGGGTATGCTACGGTGGTTTGGACATTTGGAAAGGATGATTGAAAGTAGATTTACGAAAGAGGTGTACAGAGCAAGAATGGATGGTGCCGTCTCGGAAGGAGCCGCCCTTGGCGAACGTATGCCGATCAAATTGGCAACGTTCTTAAAAAGGGTCTAGTTAAAAGTACCCGTAACTGGCGATCATGTATGAAAAGATTAATAAGCGTGGAGGAAGCGAAAGAGGTAAGTATGTCTGGATCGAAGCAATTGGTATTTCCTTGTCTCTGCCTACCCCAAAGGGAGACAGGCGTGAGGTTATGTATGTATATATCGCTATAGAAACTGTGATAGTGCGATGTAGGCTAGTTGTCGCTACACCCTGTACCTAATAGTCAACGCCCAGATCTGAGACAAGATAATCAACGAATGCAGAGCATTAAAAAAACCGACTTCACTCGCTTTTTAAATCCTTGTCAAACGTTTGGCTAAACTATAAGATCATCGACGTATTTATTCTCCGTTTTTATCAACCGAATTCAAAAAAAGGAGGAGGTTCTCTATTTGGCTGTGCTTTTTTTTGACTGGGTGAACTGATTTTGATGATTTTTGTTTTATATCTTCACAATTGGTCTCTTATAAATTTCATCGAAATCGATTGATTACTACATGAAAAAAATCATTTTTTTTTATATGTATGAATTCGGAGATTTTTTACCTTGACGACCTTATACTTCAGCCAATGTTTTGACGTGAAGTCGGTTTTTTAATGCTCTGCATTTATTGATTATACAAGGTTTTATAATGTTTTTAAGTTATTGCATTTAAAATGCTCAATTATTCTTAAATAAAAGAAAAATGTGATAAATAATAATTACCCGACCAGGATTCGAACCTGGGACCTCTCGTTTGCCGGACGAGTGCTCTTCCACTGAGCTACCGGGGCAATTATACAAGGTTATTGGTAATTAGACCGAAATATTTTTAGGTGACGTAGGAGAGGTCATTTCCAATCATTTGAACCCAAATGATTTAATCCCAAAGTGTACCGTTTTTTAAATATTTGGGTTTATTCCTTTTTTTATTTGAAATTCCAGTTTTACTCCTTCAAATATCGATTCCTTAAAAACTGATGGTCCAATTTCAATTTTATTTTCAATTTTAGATAGTAGTTTAGTAAATCAACAATAAAACATAATAAAATTGTTTCAGTGTTATTCCAAACAGTAGCTACAAGACGTATTATAAAACTAAAGTGTTTTTTTAAGGTTTACAAAAAATAGCTTTTTTCTCCAAAAAATGTCAAGTGAATTTTGCATATACTTTTTTTGGAAAATTTCTACAACTCTCTGGCTATACAACGAGGTAAAACAATTGGCATCTTACTGCACCGTTCAAGAAAAAAATTGAAAACCTACATTTTTAATCCTTTAAAGGATTTATAAAAAGTGTATATTGTTGTATTCACAGATAATTAAGATCAAGGAAGAGCTACATAATAAAGTTAGCGGCTTCAAAACCTGTGACCATCTTTCTTAATATCACAAAATTTGCTCTCTATAGTTGTATTTTTAGAAAAACTTGATTTCACATAAAGAAGAAATCTACTAAATCAATATATAAAACCAAATTCTTCAAAAATCTTTCATAATAACAGTGATATTTTCTATGGATCCAACTTTCTCTGGAAATTAAATATATTAAACAATAAAAACAAAACTATTTACATTACACATATACATACATTATAAAAACTGTCACATAACTTGTCTTTATTAAGCATATTTACACATACTCTATGATAAATATTTTATATGCAAGTATTATATTTGTGTATGTATTTCGTTACATTTTTTTATTCTTTATACGTTCACAGCACAGAAGCTTTATAAAGCCTTTTAATTTCAAAAGGTTTCCGGAAAGAGATTTTGTTACATACATACATAACTTACTACAATTAATAAAGCTGTAAGCAGTAACGTCACGCCTGTATTCCTAATGGGTTAGGCAGAACAACAGAGGCTATAAAACCATCTGATGTCACTTTTGACAAATTTGGGGGCATTTTAATGATGGAGAGAGACTTGCAGTAATAGGGGGTCAGCCTATCGCCCACAAAAACGTCAAAAAAACCTCCGTCCCTTAACTGACTTTTACATTATGCCCGAGAAGAGAAGCAGGTGGCACATTCTATGTTTTTCTTTCGCTCCCAGTCCAGCATGGAAGGATTTTGTTTTTGGAGACAATAATAGTACTAGATTTTGTGGTTTGTGAAGATTGTATATTTTCCCTATTCAATATTTTTCTAAGTGTAAATAAATTGAGTCCCAACTGAAATCGGTTAGGCTTATGTTGCTATTTTTTTTGTTAAAGGTAAAAACAAAAAAAATAGGATAACCAATTAATAAAGCTAAAAATAGAGAAGAATGGAAAAGTTGGAGGGACGCCTTTGGCCAGCAGCGGGACAGTGCAGGCTGAAATTAAGGTGACAATAGCTTGTGTTTGTTTCATTAAATGGTCTACGTTTGAATGGATCGACTCTCTCTGTTTTCATGGTGTTTTACAGCGCTCGCCCACCCTTCCACGGCATTCGCCTTCGAACTAGCTACTGAACGGTCGTTTCAGGAGTTTCTCCGGCTGAAAGTTTCCCGCGATAATATCGTTGCGTAAAAATGTGTTTTCGAACAAATCTTTGAAGAATATACTTAAATATTTGAAGTTTAAATCAGTGTTGCTATTAATTCAGTGTTTACTCGGTGATTTTGTGAAGTAAGCTTTAAAAGAGTTTATGGTTCTTTTTTGTGTATAAAAAACAAAAGCAGGTGTTTTGTTGGTGTAATGTTTTGATTTAAGATTTTTGCATATTGAAAGAGCAGTGTTTAAAGGTTTTTTCAATTATTGAGAAAAATAAATAGAGTTTGTTTTTGTAATTTCTTTGCGAAGGCTGATAAAGTGCGCAATGTATGCTTTTGCGGGACATATGTGTTAATCGTATTGCAAACAAAGTGTATGGCGGCATCGTTGTGCGGCCATTGTGTGTGATATTAGTTAGCACAATGGTCTGAAGGCCCACTGGATACACCACACAAAGAACTAGGCAATCTGTCCCATCTTCCATGACTCTGGGGTCAACACTGCTGTTACCGTTCATCATGGAGCCAAGGTAAATAAACCTATTTTTGTGTAAACACTAGCTTTGTACGACTTACTTTTAATACAAAACAAATATTTCTTTAAACATGTGTTATTTTAGGCATTTTTATTTAACTCGTGCAGCACATGTTTACATTTGTTATCAAAGCAAAGATCGGAGATTTATCTTTTCAAAATGTCAAGGCGGTGTATTATAGGTATTATACTTATAAATATTGTACTTCGCTAAAGTACGCCTACCAATAATTATCTCCATTAACTATTAACAGTAATAAAAATGAGGTGGAAAGCATAAATATGAAATTGATGAAGAATAAAAAAAAAAACAAAATACCTACGTCTTTACTTACTTTTTTTCACTTCATCAGCCTAAATAATAAAAAGTACTGTATCAATTATTATTATTTTGTAATTATTAAGCCTTTCGTTGTATTGATAAATAGTAAATCATTTCCAAAGTGAAATTATTTATTTATTTACGGAAAACTTACAGCTATTTATTATATAATTTGAACAATAGAAAAATAAGGCCAATAAGCAGTTTTTACAAACAAATATACTTACATGGAAAATTAAGAAAAGTACCTAAAGATTAAATGTTGCAATATTTTTTTCTTGTTTAAAACCAGATACGCAACGAAATAAATACTTGTTATTATTATTACATAAACATAGAATCAATAACATAGAATTTTAAACAATACTCAAATTTATTATTATATAAAATTATTTATAAAATAAATAAATTAACCAAACTCTCATACCAACTAAGCAGCACCAATCTAAGCTTTTATAAAGCTTTGATTAGCTTTTTTTAGCGAAACAGAGGGTAGTTAGTATATGCCCAGATGAGGCCTAGTTTGAAATGAATCGATTTCTCATTGAATAGTCTGTGAAAGAAAGAAAGAAAGAAAGAAAAGAAAGAAAATATTTATTTGTCAGAATGTGGTAAATAGGTACAGTTCTTATAATTAATTTCAATGCAGACACATTCACCCGTTTAGGGCATACAAAAATTTAACTCTAACAAAGTTTAAGTAAATTTATTATAATATTATTGTCTAATTAATTGCTTAAAATATTCTAAGGTCAGATATAGGTACATATAACATACTATTTCATGTCAATTTAGGATTAAATGTCAACTTTTGTGATTAAAATATTCATTCAAGTCATAAAAACAATTTTAGACTAGCCACATCTCAAGTCTATATTTAAATTTATTGCATACAAGATTTTTTATGTCATTAGGAAATTCAATAGTAGTGAGACACCGAAACATCTTTTTTTTTTTTTTTTATAAGTGACTAAACCCGCGTTTGACCTCAATCTCACCTGATGGTAAGTGACGATGAGGTCGAAGATGAAAGCACACGGGTTTAGGAAGGAACTGGCTCTTTATACAATATTGCCGGAACACATTACCGCCGGAGCGGTAACATTTGGCGGCAGACTTTATATAAAGGGTGGTCGCTAGCCAGGCGGACCCAGAAGGAATCCTACCACCAAGCAAATTTCTAGTTTAAAAATTTCCTTTAAAAAGTCTAGTTTAAAAAAAAGTTCAGAACCTCTGACACCATAATTAAAACTCCACGGAATCTGTCTAAAAAAATCGTGTCAAGGACATGATAATTTTGAGAGTAGCTTCTAATAATAAACTATTTTTTTTTACATTTTAATATACAAAAATGTCCCTAAAAACACGTGTAGCGAATGATGTATAAAACTTCACAAGATAATATTGTCTTAAGTTTTCGCGATTCATACTATTAAATAAAACACTTTTTAACCGGATTTATCGCGTATATTTACATTTTAAATTCTGACTCACGAGCGACCACGGGGTCTGAAAAGACACCGAAACGTCGAGTCAGAATTTAAAATGTAAATATACGCGATAAATCCGGTTAAAAAGTGTTTTATTTAAAACTTCACAAGGGCTAACTGTGATATTACTTTATAATACTACCTAACTTATTGATAAAAATAAATTGACTGTCCAGGGAGATAAACCCCAATGAGAAAGCATTTGTAAATTAAATATAAACTATCATGTATGAAAAGACTGATGAACGTGGAAGAAGCGAAAGAGGTATGTTTGGATCGCAGCAATTGGTGTTCCCTTGTCTCTGCCTACCCCAAGGGGAGACAGGTGTGAGGTTAAGTATGTATGTATTTATTTACATATGAGTTTATTACAATATAAACACGGATAAAAATATTAACGTCATAAAATATTAAAACATCACAATATTTAAGTTCACAATTTGATCTACGTAAGCCAAGTTTCTCCTCAGGCGGGCTCCATCCACCGAACCATGGTAATGATATTCGTACATTTTTAATTAAATAAACAAAATATATTTTTTCAAAAAAAGGTGGAACGCATTTTTTACCAACTGATTTTGGCATTCGGATTTGTCGCCTTTTACATAATTATCTAGGGGTGGCGAGCTACTCTTAGCCAACCCACTTCATCTTGAAAAATATCCATACAAATATAAAAATAGCTCACTTCCTTATTTGACTGAAAATGTTGGTAGTTAAAAGGTTTCAACAAGGATTTCAATACACTTACAATTCTCGACCTAAATAGCAGTGTACAAGACTTCGAAACATTAATACGATTTATTTGATGTTGTTACTTGTAAATTCTTATATATATATAAAATTCTCGTGTCAATAATATATAAAATTCTCGTGTCACAGTTTTCGTTGCCATACTCCTCCGAAACGGCTTGACCGATTTTGATGAAATTTTTTGTGCTTATCCGGTATCTATGAGAATCGGCCAACATCAATTTTTTTTATTTATATGGCAAAAGAACGTTTGCCGGGTCAGCTAGTATATTAAGACATTTATATGTTTATTTTGACTTCCATGCTTTAACTTGATTTGATATTTAATTAATCTATTTTTGCATCACGAAATTTTGAGTGATAAAATATAGTTCATTAACAACACATTTTAGAAGTTCATAAACCTACGTGGGTGAGTGAAACCACTCAATATTATTATAAATACTAATATAATAAGGATAGTTATATAAATAGCATCGTGTTTTACTCAGAATTATTTAAATGACATTATATAAGGGCAGTAAAATTACCAATTTCAGGTGAAGTTGCGTGGGATGGAGATCTTAGATATTTTAGTTATTTCCTTTACATAGCAGCAGGCACGACTTTATGTAGCGTCAGAGCGTTGTTTTCTTTATAGTCTATCTAACCTGGTTTAATCATATCTTTAAAATACTTTTATATTTTTTCATAGTATTAAGTATACAGTGTGTTAGGATTCGAATTTCCGATTCTTCACCCACGTATATTGGGTTGGGGAAAAAGTTTCTTCGCATTTTTTAAGAAAATTCAAAACATTTTTTAATATAGTTTATTGACATTTAACTAAAGTATGTATGTACCATTTTGTTCGATATAACCTTTTGCCATCTTGTAGGTAGGGACATGATCCCATTGCTGTAAAAGTTTTGGGACCTTTCATCAAAATACCGCTACAAGTGGATTTGACAGTCCTCTCGTGATGTTAACCTAATACTGCCTAAAGAATTCTGAAGAGACCGAAACAGGTGGAAATCTGAAGGTGCGAGGTCAGGACTATACGGCGGATGCATTAACGCCTCCCAGCCAAACTCTCTTAATTTTTGCTGGGTGGCTATAGATGTGTGAGGTCTAGCGTTATCATGATGAAACACCACACCCCTTCTGTTGATCAATTCCGGCCGCTTTCTCTCAACTTCTTGTTTTAATCTCATAACTTGTTCGCAGTAGAGTTCAGAATCGATAGTCCTGCCTGTTGGTAACAGCTCATAATGAATAATGCCCTTCCAATCCCACCACGCACACAACATCACCTTATTGCGAGTTAACCCGGGTTTCGCCACAGTCTGTGAAGCCTGACCGGCCTTTGACCACGACCTTTTTCGCACGTTCTTGTCGTACGTGATCCATTTTTCATCACCAGTTATCAGCTTCTTCAAAAATGATTCGGTTTCGTTACGTCGTAATAAAGAATCACAGATGAGTACACGATTCATTAGGTTTCTTTCAGTGAGCTCGTGAGGTACCCAAATATCGAGCTTTTTTGTGTACCCAGCTTTTTTCAAATGCGCCAAAACTGTTTTGTGGTCAATTCCCAGTTCTTTAGCTACGTCGTAACTACTGATATGTCGATCCTGCTCCACTGTTTCAAAAATGGCATCCATTTTATCCTTAATAGGGCGACCAGAGCGAGATGAATCTTTTCGCAAATTTTTTTCGCGGCTTGCGTTGCATTTTTACCTTTTTTGTAGTAAAGTTTTAAAATGTATCAATTTTTTTCATTAGATTCACTTATCTTGACATACGAAAAACAAATGAAAATCACAAATTTTCCTAATTTGAATTTGGAATTATGTTCTTTAAAATTTTAACTTCCAATGATACCAAAACCAGCCAGATACAATACTATAGCCAAAGAAAGAAAGAAAGAAAGAAAGAAAGAAAGAAAATATTTATTTAAGTAACTATCGCAATTTCCACAATTAAAACATATGTTATATATATAGCCTAGTTCTTATTATACATAAAAAAGAACGATAGTTAAAAAAAAGGAATCAGACTCAGCTTAATGTCGATTGATCCAGTAAGAACATCGACGCTGGTTTTCAGTCCGTCCCTCTGTCCCCTAGGTGTTAGGGAAGAGGAAAAATGTACTGGGATAGTCCCACCCTAAAACACTAAAATTTATATAAAACACAAAAAAAAATGAAAAAGCATTATCGTCACTTCCCGTTTGCGTTCGCTCCCGAACGGTCGTGTCTGCGGCCGCTCCCGAGTGTTCGTATTGCGCTGCCCTTGTTCCCTCCCCCGCACTCGTGCGGGTCAGGTGCCAAGTTAAGCTCTTTCGGAAAGTTTTCTCTTGTGGAGGCTGTGTGGTGTCGGGGCTAATTCATCTGCCCTTTTCAGGGCGGACCCGACTGCTGCCGGCCGAAGCATCGCTGGTCAGGTGGATACGTAACCGTGCCAACGAAGCCTGATCGTCCGCCGTTCACCGGCAATAGGTCCGTGTTAGGTTGATCTTTCTTTCAGCGCAGTTTGCGTAGCCATTTCGCCGTTCATCGGCACGTCGGTTAGGTTCCTCGGTGCGATGGAGTCCTCCGTCGATCCGGGGGCTCATCCCGACGAGATTTTTAGACAAGAACTTCGGAATATGATAAAACTCCTCATTTCAGTCGTATCTGCATCGAATCCATCATTGGCAGCTTCTATGCAGGCACAACTTGCGTCCATCTTGGCCAGGCAGGAATCCACCCCGGCCCTCCCAGTCACTCCACCTTCTCTCAGCTTTCCCACAGATTCTCCGGCGTCCCCAGATGTCGAGTATGTCAATACTATACCAGATTTCATGTCGGTCGATTCTTCCGCATGCAAACGGAAAACTACCCCGCCGGGTAGCGATTCCGACTCCGCTCTTTTAGTTCCAGAATCTCCTGCTCCGTTCACCGTTCGCAAAAAATCCAAATCAAAGAAGAAGAAGAAAGAGGCTTCTTCGACTTTATCTCCATCCGTTTCAGCTGCTCCAACTGCTGTTCCTGCTCCGAAAAATGTCGCACCGGCGTCTGCTCCTGCTCCTTTTGTTTCAGCGATCCCGGCGTCCCAGCCTGCGTCGCAATCAGATTCGGCTCCGCCGAACGTCAAGTCTCCGCCCCCCGTCTTTCTACGGGACAAGAGCCGCTGGACCGAGGTCTCAGCTCTCTGCGGAACGCACTCCCCGAAGATCCAGTATAGTAAGGCATCCAATGTGGGTGACTCTATTAAGGTCGTTGTCTGCTCAATTTCTGATTTCAGGAATTTCACTCGGCTTCTTGCTGACAAGAAGCTCGAGTACCACACTTACGCCCTCCCTGAGGAGCGTAAGATTCGTGCCGTCCTCAGGAACGTGCCGTTCGAACTCTCGAACGAGCAAATCCAAGAGGACTTGTCTTCTCAAGGCTTCCCCGTCGAATCTGTGTACAAAATGCACAGTCGCCGAGGCAAGCAGTTCCCACTAGCGCTAGTAATCCTAGCAAGGAGCCCGCAAGGGCAGTCCATTTTCAGAGGCAAGCTCACCGTGCGGTCTCTCCAACATCCGAGTCGAAGTTCCACACAAGCGTGGTTTCCCAGGTCAGTGCCACCGCTGCCAACTGTATGGTCATGCGGCGGCAAATTGTTTTGCTTCCCCTAGGTGCGTCAAGTGCCTAGATCCGCATGGGACCAAGGAGTGCTCTCGCACTCCTGAATCGCCCACCGCTCCGTCCTGCGTCTTTTGCGGCCAGTCAGGCCACACAGCAAACTTTCGCGGCTGCCCCAAGGCACCGCGTGCTGCCAGGGCTACCGTGAAGCCCATCGAGAACTGGAGAGAGCGACCGCAGCCTAGCTCGGACGCTCCTCCAGTCAGTTCAAAGGCCCCCAAGGCCCTCACCTCTTTCGTTTCAGGTCAGCGCAGCCGGGATGCGACTCAATCGCAACCGGCCGCAAAATCGGCTTCCCAGTGCCAGAACGCAAAAGGGTCTCAAGACCGCATGGCGTTCTGGATCCAGCTTGCTCCCATCGACGAGATCCTGGCATTCGGCGCCGCTCTCGACGCCAGCCCAGAGGGTTTCAACGGTGCACTTCCGGTCCTAACCAAGTTCGCTCCCCTCATTAGGAAACTCCAGCAAGCTCAACGTTTCTAAACGTAGTCCTTCTTTCCAGCATTCCTATCTCAGAGTGAGTCTGATCACTCTAGATAATCTCTTAGTTTCAGCTTTGTCATTTCTGCTAGTCTTAGCTTCTGAATTTCTCGCTTTCAGTTCCTTTTGGTGGCAGCCGTCCGGATGCCGCTCACTGCGCAGCCTCTCTCTCCAATTGGCTGTCGCTCCGATAAATGATCAAGAACGTGGATTAAGGTAGGTCGTAAAGGGGGATGTTTAGCGGGTATGCTCGGCTTCACTGAGTGAGCCTCCACACTGTCTGGGCATTCTATTTTCCGTTAGCCACTGGGGTTAACAGCTTATAGAATGCCCATTCGTCCGTAATAGGATTCATCCTCCTCCCGCTAAAGCTTGCTTTACTGGTTAAAGCTTGTTTTAGGGGGTGCCAAAACTTTCTGTGGCGGAAAAACAAACAAAAAAAAAAAGCATTATAAGCTGGGATACAAAAAAAAATATATACTAAAAATAATACTAAATTTACTATAAATATACCTATAAAAATAATAATATCTACATATTAATATTAAACATATAAACAGATATAAAATAAATATACAATACAAACATATTACTAAACTAGATATTAACTCATTGTAATGTCTGAAGATATTTTTTAAATCTAATTTTAAAAGTTTGATGACTTTTTGATTGTCTAATGGGGGGTGGCAGATCATTCCAGCATTTGCTAGCTTGGTAACGGAAACTACCTCTAAACGCCATGGTCCTATGGCGCACTCAAAAATTCGGATTAAGGGCAACCGCCTGCATTCAAAATAATGGCGGGCACTTACTGTGACAATTACTGTGAAATTTAATTCAGAAGAAAAAATTCAAGAAGAACAATAAAAAGTAGATTTTGTCTCACTCACTCCTAATTATCCTTAAAAATACTGCTCATAATCTAACGCTAATGGAAATTACCTGATTTGTACAACCTAATAGTCGCATATTTTTTTGTAATTTGTGACCGAATTAGCCCAAATTTTAATGCTAATATGATGTTTATTTGTTAGCATAGCTTTTGCGAACAAATTAAATGAAAAAAGACGTGTAGCACTCGGAGACTGCTGCGGTAAAGCTATTGCATAGCATTTTTTATCAACTTATGCAATTATAATTATTTATTTATTTTATTAATGCAGTAATGTTTGATCTAATATGAAGTTCCACAAATTCCTAGTAGATGGCACTGATTGTTTATTAAAGCCCGCATGTAAAGTTATGAAATCAAAGTATCACCGCTGTGCCGGTCGGAGTGAGGGGTGTTAGGTTTTTTTCGTTACGGAATTTCTGGATTCTGTCCCCACGCTGAAGGCCCGTGATAGAAGCTATGCAATAGCTTAAAAGAAGTTAAGGGGCTGGTTTTTTAGGTAGCTCACATTAACTAAAAAAATAATGATTTTTTTCCATGTTTTACGACCAAGTATATTAAAGAATTTTATGGTGTTAGTAGATTGTTCTCGAACGGTCGCCTTGGAGATATACCTACTCGATAGGTATTGCAGGGTCAGTTGATAAGGTCTCTTCAATGATATATTTTATTGTTTTAATAATAAAAAACGTATGGCGCAAGTAGTCTGAACACATGGTCTATATTGCATAACATCTTTTACTTTAAATGCTAGCAAATGTTATAATCTCTAAAAAAGACCTTTTTTGTGTATCGGGACTACATGAAAATGTAAAAAAAATAGTTTCAGTGAACTCATAGAAAAATTTTAAAATGGCTGTCATTCAGAGGGGTGAGGGGTGCAACCCCCCTTTGTATAGTATTTTGTCGATAAAATTTTACGTAGTATACGTGGGTGAAGTATCGGAAATCTGAAGCCTAGCACACTGTATATTTCATAAGCATTATCGTTTTGTTAAAAGTCAATCTATCATTGTAACTGTATCACGCGAGGTATTTTTTGTTGTATTCATTAAACTATTGTAAGAAACTTTAAGGATTCAGATCTTAATTAGAAGCGAAATTAAAAAATGTATGCTCCTTTTTTCACGTGTTACCTCGGAAAATCTAAAATCAAGCAATTGTATTTGCTTTGTGTTGTATCAACAAACTTATATAAGTGAATGTAGCAACTGTTCAGTTATTGAACATTTTTATGGGAGGAAAAAATTGGAATGTCAATAGCTAAACAAATAAATCCATGTGATTTCTTTGTTTTCGTTTGATCATAAACCAATTTCAGGATTCTACACTAGCATTAGATAAAAGCGCGGGACCGAGCGACGTTGAAGACCTTGGGGTGGCCTATGTCCAGCAGTGGACGTCTACAGGCTGTGGATGATGATGATGATGATTTAATGAAAGAGGATAATAATGGAGATAATAATCGAAAGATGAGACAATAGGTAATAGTGTTATAGTAATGCTTTATTCCGCGTTGTCGAACTGAAACTTTCTATATGAATTTAACGTGTAAACATGCAAAATGTACAATGCGTTTCAAATGAGAAAAGGACTGGCTTAGCGCCATATTGTGACGTCATAGCTGTCAATTCGAACCGGTTAGGCAGAGTCAGCAAAACAATATTTTTAATTTTGAATTTATTTACATTTAGATATTAAATTTATTTATTTATTCATAAGGTACACCAACAGCATAACATATGATAAAATTTACAAGTAAAATTGTTCCGGTACAGTTCATAGATGTATGCCTATTATAGTCGCACACAACTTTGGTAAGAAAAGGAGTAAACAATTGTAATGTGTTCTCAAATAATAAGATTTTTAAATGTTAATTTCTTTGATACGATATAAACGTACCTGCATATTTATTTTAGGGTCGCTCAGTACAAAAAAGGAGAAATATGGAAACACAAACTTTAAAAAAAATTGTCGATGTTGATGAACATACCTACTACGAAGCGGCATTTCATTGATAATACTACAAGGTAATAGTACTACAAGATGTTTTGTAGTAGCGCGTAGTTGCCTTTATTTTAATGGTAATTTAGAGTTACAATGGTTTGCTTAATATGTTAGCAGACATATTTATTTATTTGTAAAAAAATAAATACTTTTTTTTGCAAAAATCGTTTCTATAAAGGATACTTATTGTGTAAAAAGATTTGGCCGGTGACTACAAATCAAACTTGGCATGGTTGGCATGGTTTCCGCACTTTCACCATGCATACTCTTTACTGTCGCGTGTAAATAAAGTTTAAAACTACTTAAATAATAAGACAAATAAAGTTTTTATTTCTATTCGCTATAATCTATATACTAATATATAAAGCTGAAGAGTTTGTTTTTTTTGTTTGTTTGTTTGAGCGCGCTAATCTCAGAAACAACAAGTGGGATTTGAAAAATTCTTTTTGAATTTGATAGTCCAACTCTTGAGAAAGGTTATAAGCTATATTTTATCCCGAAATTCCCACGGGATCAAAAGGTACGTGGGTAAAACCGCGCGCGGTGGCTAGTACTCTAATAAACAAAATAAGTAAAAGAAATAGTTGTTTTTACTGAAAAAATATTTAATACAAGTGACATTTGACAGATAGAGGTTATTCCCATTCCTGTTCTCATTCGCATCGCATATTACTTATGACTACGATTTGGCGTCAAATCTGACACTGTACTATTAAAATAATAAATGTCTTGTCTATTATCTGTCCTTAAAAACAATTTCATAATTTGAGCTTCAAAGAAAACTTAACGCTTAAATTAGTCAAATAAATATGGAGTCGTCTTCCATTTAAGTCCATTAAGCCTTTATTTAAGTTAAGTAAAGATATGTAGTTAAAGGAGATAAGAGTTGTTTTTATATTATGTACGGAAGATAATACTTTATTTAGTTCTTTTTTCGGAATTGAGTGAAACTAAAGTGGCGTTCTTATGAAATAATGGTAGCATCAATATAAGCAATAAATAACATGTCACTCGTTGTTGCTTTGTTTGTTAGATAACTGCTTTTTTTAAATGGTATGTAAGTGTATTGATAAATATTATTTTATCATATTTACGTCAAAAATGTTAATTTTTGGCGCACCCTGAGCCAAAGGCACCTACTACATATGAAACGTACTTGAGCTAGACTGTTTTATAGACTGAATGTATATTTTTAATGAAATTCGAAAGCGATAACATTAGTCAAAGGTCACCAAAGTGTCTGTAAAGGCACCGGAACGATTTAGAGTTTAAATTTAAAATGTACATTAACTCTTTAAAATTCTGTTAAAAATTCTTTTATTTGACATAATGAATCGTAAAAACTAAAAAATTATTATATTTATTACTTTGGCTAATATTTTATGAAGAGTCAGGTTCTTCCTAAGCTCGCGTGCCGTCATTTTCAACCTCAGTCTCACCATTAATGAGATTGAGAGATTGAGGTCAAATGCGAGTTTAGTCACCAATACAAAAAAAAGGTTTAATTGTATTGGAGAATCGTCTAAATTAAAAGAAAATACTTTGCGAGTTTATAAAATCTTTATTTGACTGAACAAATAAAGATTAATGTAATAAGAGATTACATTTCACCGACAATATTATTTCATTTTGTATTTCGTATTAGGGCAGGTATACACAGCGAAGACTTGAAACTGATATCAGACTGGACTCATAATCATGGTCTTACTGTTACTGTTATTCCTCAAAAGACGCAGTGTATATGAATTGGCAGTTACAAAATGATCCCTCGAGTTAAATGGAACTCACTATCACAAGTAGAATTCAACGGTTTCTACATAGATTTTAGCCAGACTGTGAAAAATTTACTTAAAATTTTCATTATTTTTCGGTAATATCACGATTTTAATTTCAGAAGTTTTACTTGTCGGATGTTTTGCCTTTCTGACGTTCGAACCAAAAGGACATTTTATGAAATTGTCGTTCTGATACGGACTGTTTTTAATTAAAAAGTATTGCAAAATAATCCATCAAATCCTTTGATCCATGAAATCCGAAAAACTTGTTAAAATTTCCCAATTTTGTAGTGAATCTGCGCTACCAAAAAAACCTGCCACTTAAAATATTTTTTTATTAATTCTTTTCCAATTAATATGCTTGCACAGACTGTGCTAACAATTAAACATCACTTTAGTTTTGTAATTTTGGCAAATTTTGGCAAAATCACAAAAAGTTACACCACTATTAAGGTTGTACCAAGCAGGTAACATTCCATTAGTGTGCGAGTGAGAGCCGTATCTCTAAGGGTAAGGTCTAAGGTGTAAATAAGACAAAAAATATTTATTTTAAACTATTGCATAGCTTCTATCGCGGGCCTTGAGCGTGGGGACCAAATCCAGAAATTCCGTAACGAAAAATCCTAACACCCCCCACTCCGACCGGCACAGTGGTGATTTATTTATTTATTTATTTATTTAATGTTCACAGAACCAACAGCACTTATGACTATTATAACAAGAAAAAATAGGTTAAATACATATTGCCAATAACAGGTTCACTATTTTTACACAGTAAAACTTTTTAGAGTAGGTAGAATTTAAACAAACTAAAGTACAAAAATCACAAGTACACCAAAGAATCAATTTAAAAATACAAAATTAAGCATACAAGTAAAAATAATAATAATTTATAACAAAAGATAAGTATTAATTAAGAATAGTTTTTGATTTTAAGACAGAAATAACTTATGAATAACAATATTATTAATCTCAATAACTATATAATAATTATCAAGACACGAGCGGTGTGGTATCTATTCGACTAGAGAAGTGAACAAGTTTGTGTGTTGAGAGTTCTTAAGAGAGAGTGTATGTGTGTGTGTGTGTGTAAGTTTGTATGTATGACATTTGAGCATGTGTGTGTTTTTTCAATGAACATGAATCAGGCATATAAGTTTTACACAAATAGATAGATATATAAATACAAAGAATACAAAATATAGACAATACATACCTAGGTATAATACAGTCAAATAGTTTTATTAATTTAGTTTTAACTTTATATTAATTGTGACTTGATTTTTAAAAGATTGCTTCGTGTGATTAAAAATGTCCAATGATTGGAAATTCTCGTTATAACATCTAAGTATTCGGCTGATAACTGAGTGTTTTCCATAATTAGAGCGACTAAGCGGGACGTGAAATAATGTGCAATGTCTAGTACGTCTAACGGGTGTTCTTAGTTGCATAGCTAAGGAATTCAATTCAATGCTATCTATATTATTGCTAAAAATATCATGTAAAAATAGCATCTGTAGCAAAGATCGTCTTTCTTTCAAGGGAAGCAAATTATAATTACCGCATAACGCGTTGTAGTTACTAGATCCTTGTACATGCATGCGGTAATTAAGAGCATTTAAGAACTTAGCTTGAATATTTTCCAGTTTATCAATATAAGTTATGTAGTGAGGACTCCAAACAACGCAGCAATACTCAAGCACGCTACGAACATAGGCATTGTATAACCTTTTTATGCATTCGGGGTCAGAAAAAGGCTTACTTACGCGAAGAACAAATCCCAGACTTTTATAGGCCTTTGAGACCGTGGCTAATATATGTTCTGACATCGTCATTTTTGAATCAAGGAGCACCCCAAGGTCCTTAACAGTGTCAGTAGTAACCAGTCCTTTACCGCCCAAAACATACTGATGTACTATCTTTGTCTTCTTGCGCGTAAAAGATATTTGCTGACATTTTGCAACATTTACAGTTATATGATTATCCTTGTAATACTGACAAAGATTATCGAGATCAGTTTGTAGTTTAGCAGTGTCTTCGACAGATTTTATGTGGGCATAAATTTTAGTGTCATCAGCGTACATTAAATACTTTGCAAAACTGAAGCACCTACCAACATCATATAGGTAAGCTACATAGAAAAGGGGTCCTAAAATTGAACCTTGAGGTACTCCTGATGGGACAGTTAGGAAGTCAGAACGATGACCCGCCAAAACAACAGCCTGTGACCGGTTCTCCAGGTAAGAAGCAATCCAACGAAGAAGATCCCCACGAATTCCGAGCTCTTGCAACTTTCGTAGAAGGATAATGTGGTCTACTCGGTCAAACGCCTTCTCAAAATCAGTATATATACAATCAATCTGACCACGGTTATCCATTCCACGGAGGACCTCATCCACAAATAAAGAAAGATTGGTACACGTAGAGCGTCCTCGCACAAAACCATGTTGTTGAGAAGGTATATTACGAACAATAGCTGGATAAATATGCTGATGAACCACCATCTCCATGACTTTTCCTAAAATGTTTAGCTTAGAGATAGGTCTATAATTTTCAATCGCTGCTTTAGAGCCTTTTTTATGTACTGGCACAATAAAGGCTCTTTTCCACACGTTAGGGTAGTATCCTTCTCGAAAGCAGCGATTGAAAACTATAGCCACAGGAATAGCCAATGACTGTGCGCAACCAACAAAAAAGTGAGGTGGTATCTCATCACAGCCTGCGCCTTTAGAGCGATCGAGATTATTTAAGATTTTAAGTATGTGGTCAGAGTTAATATTTATTTTTGAAATTATGTCACAGTGTATCGAAGGATCCTCCACGAAATTAGAGTAACTATTAAGAGCCGGAGAACTAAAATTGGCACCAAAAAATGCATTAAACGCATTGCATATATCGCGCTCATTGGAGTAGGTTACATTGTTATAGGTCATTTCATTAGGATAGTTTGACCTGTTGTCTCTTTTCGATTTGACATACTGCCATAAAAGCTTCGGAGAGCTTTTAATTTTGATACTTTGATTTCATAACTTTACATGCTGGCTTTAATAAACAATCAGCGCCATCTACTAGGAACTTGTGGAACTTCATATTAGATCAATCATTACTGCAAATAAATAATTATAATTGCATGAGTTGATAAAAAATGCTATGCAATAGCTTTACCGCGTTAGTCTCCGAGTGCCACACGTCTTTTTTTTCTTCTTTAATTTTGACTTCTTCTTCTTCCAAAATTTTACAGTTAATGTTCAAAGAGCCTACTATTACTTTGAATGCAGGTGGTGCCCATTAATCCAACTCTCAAGTATTAATTCATGACGATAGCCACAAGATACTGTCTATTTGACGTTTACTGCTAACATGCAGTTGCGACCAGTAGCTGTCTCCGTGGTAAGCCATATTGGACAAATAGTTCGCTGTCAAGATTTTGCTTATGGATTCCTTACTTACCTGCTTATGTGTCCCTGCAACTATTGATGAACTTGAGGAGCAGTAAATATTGATCTCTATGTATTATTTCTTCCATTAAACTACCAATCAGCAGATACTTATATTTTTACTTTAGCAAAATTCACCTTTTATAAAACAATTGTTTATAAAATAATAGCGATTTAAGTCTTATTTGAGTCGACACAATTCAATGTTCATGTTATTTAAAAGAAAAAAGTGTAAAGTAACTAATTTCATTTAAAAAGCTCGTCAATTACGTATTTTTGTAATTTACAAACGGAGAAGGTTTATTTTCTATACTGTTATTTAAAAAAGAAAAACTTATAAGGGATAACTCTTTCGTTTCGTATTCAGAGTTCAATTTTAGTTTAATTAAAGAAAATATAAAAGAACAGTGTTATTTCTATAGTAAAGATTGTTTCATATTTCACAAAAAGTATTTTAAAAGAAGACTGGTGTCTTGTGTTACAGGCACCATGTGCTATAATTATTGTAAGGCATAACATTTTTAAAAGATAAATAAATATATTATTACTATAGCCATACCCTGGAAAATTCAGTTTCTATGACACAAATATATTAGTATGCACCTTGTTCAGTTTTCAATTTAACCGAGTGCTTAATAATGTACCCGTAACGGCGACCTGTTCAAAGCACCGACGCTGGTTCAATTTCATTACTGTTCCTAATCCTACACCATCCACCAGCACTGGGCTTGGTGGATTATGGCCTATACCTCTACGTCACCCAGGGGAGAAACTCAAAGTCCAACAGTGGGCTCACTACAAAGAGATGTGATGAATGGTTCTATATCATTCAATAGTCATGTCCATGGTAAAATTCAGTTATTAAAAAATTACAATACCCAGAAATACATCGATTAGCTACGCAAAAACGTCATTATTACTATCCAGGGACTTTTTTGTAACGTCGAGTTAAATAAATAGATATTTCTGACATTCACACAACCAACATCTAGCCCAAATCATATTTCCTAATGAACATGTGTTAGATAACGGATGATTATCATCAGCGTCATCATCAAACTTAAGAAATTTATAAACATACGTATTGAATATAATGTATAAGAAAATAGTTTTATAAGAAAATGAGCGGCTTGTAATCTACGTTCATCACACAAATATCCACCGCCACCGGGTTTCGAACCTAGGACCTCTGCCATAGAAGGCAATATGTTACCGCTTCACCAAACGGTCTTCAAATTTGTATTGTAAATTAAAAAAGTAGTTACAAAAACTAAAAAACCCGACTGAGGAATACCGTAAGTTTTAACTTAAAAGAGACGACTATAAGAGCTTTTAGACAAGCTTACATTTAAAGCATTGAACTGTATATTTTATGATTCTTTGCTAATATGATGCTTAAATATACAGTCACGTGCATAATAATTAATATGCTAAACACTCCTCTCCACAAAACACATTGTTTTAACGAATCCTTCACAGTACGAGCAGTGATTTTGTGGAATCAGCTTCCTTACGAAGTAAAATCTGCTCCCTCATTTAATACATTTAAAAAACGAAAAAAATTTACCATTTTCACATTAGAAGAAGTATTCTTATACTTACTTATGCATGCTTATATTTTATATTTATGTATGGTTATCAATATATTGTAGGTATATATTTTATTTTTTTGTATATTTTTCATGTATCCCTTAAGTATGGGGTAGGCAGAAACCATCTGAGGTCACCGTTGATAAGTTTGAAGGAATTAATGAAGAGAGACTATTGTAGTGAAAGGGGGTGAACCTATCGCCTCTGTCCCTTAACTGACTTTTACAGTATGCCTGGGAAAAGAAGCAGCTGGTACATTCTATGTTTTACTTTCGCTCCCAATCCAGCATGGAAGCAATGCGTTTTCTAATAATTATATTTTATTTGTTGGCGATAACGATGAGTTTGCGATATTAAGATGTTTGCCAAGCCCACAGACTCGGTACTAAGTAACTGTCCAGTGATTAATTCTATCGTGTTTTGTGAGTTACCCTTCTTTTCGTTTTGTTCGTTTTCCGACATATTGTACAATAGCTATCTGAGCACAATGGGGATTAAAATATGATAATTATAATGGATGAGGCTCGAATAAAAAAAAAAATTGGGACAAAGGTCATTTTTTATTTTTATCTTCATATAATATGTGTACCGCGAAGTACATGGGCACCAAATTGTAGCACATTAAGCAAGGAACAGTAAAATATAGAATATACTCGTATTTACCTTTTCATGATTAAATGCTGTGAAATAAATTATTTAAAGTTGTAAAATATTGACATTTCGGAACATAAGATAATATTTTTTTTGACATATGTCAGCAAATGTCAATAATGACAGGATGGCACCCCTCCGTTAGTACCATTAAAATTAATCAAATAATCTTGTTATTTCGTTCGTTTCTGCGTTCCGGAGTGCTTTTTATTTGTTTACTGTTTTAAGTTTTACAGTTTTTGATAGCAAATAAACGCAAAAACAAACAATCAACACAAGGAAATAAATAAACAATAAAATGACAAACTGTAAATTTGACAGTTATACTTAGTTATTTTTTTATGGTAGGCATTTACTTGGCATGGATACAGTCTTTTTACTGCCTACTACAGCAATATGGCTTGTGTGCAAAGCCACAAGTAAGATTTTTTTTTAGTTTAAAGTTCAGCTTAGACCTAAACTGTTAAGAAAGTTTTCCTTAGGCGAATAAAAGGAATAAACCGCTGTGTGTACCTCAGTACCTCAAATGGGCCAATTAAACGGAGATCCTTTGATTTTAATGATTCGGAGTTTGTCATTTTCGAGAAAGTTAATAAGTAGTGTTTTATGATATATTTTTTTAATTGTTGGTAGTTATCATAGAAAAACATTTCCTGTGTGTCTAAATATACGGTATTTTTGTGAAATAGACTAACGTAATAAATGTAGATTTTTCAACGCTTTGACATAATTTAATATGACTTAAAAAAAAAAATTACATTACTTTGCTTCATTTTACGATCACAGCGGTTTACACCACGTGTAGTCCTGTGTGTTGTAGAACCTTCTTGCATGTCTTTATTGCGAACAGTTTGCGCCACATTACTTCCATGATGAACTCGTTAAATACATAATTTCTCATTCTTTAAACG